>CAUYSK010033878.1:0-75314 GCA_963575035.1 Avahi laniger | reverse complement strand
CAAACCCCCGCGTTGCTTTATTTCTCTCTTCTGTTCTCGCCACCTGTGCCCAAATGCGGACTCAGGAGAAGCACATGGACAGGGTTTAAGAGAAAGCACCAGCTTTCTAGGTGTGAGACCAAAAAACAAAGGGGGAAGGGGGAACTTAGGAAATAAAAATTATTTTGAGGATTCTAGAGAGGAAAAAATTTGTGAAAATGACTCTGTGCAGGGTTTTTTTGGTTTTTTTTTTTTTTTTTTGAGACAGAGTCTCACTCTGTTGCCTGGGCTAGAGTGCCATGGCTTCAGCCTAGCTCACAGCAACCTCAAACTCCTGGGCTCAAGCGATCCTCCTGCCTCAGCCTCCCAGGTAGCTGGCACTACAGGCATGTGCCACCATGCCCGGCTAATTTTTTCTATTTTTAGTTGTTTGGTCAATTTCTTTCTATTTTTAGTAGAGACAGGGTCTCGCTCTTGCTCAGGCTGGTCTCGAACTCTTGACCTTGAGCGATCCACCTGCCTCGGCCTCCCAGAGTGCTGGGATTACAGGCATGAGCCACCGCGCCCAGCCTGTGCAGGGTTTTTTATGAACTCCTGGACTCACCTCTGAGCTGCATCTATACATTTCACCCTAAGCAGATTCCATAAGCTTTGAGAACTGAACTAAGGGATAGGCCACTGCCCAGATCCCAGATGGGACTCACATACGGGACACATCCAACTCTTACTGCGAAGGCTTTGACAACAGAACTGATACTGAATAAAAAAGCCATAGAAGAAAGGTGAGATACATTAGCCTGAATCCAACAGGACTGCTTGCTTGCTAAAACAAAAATATCAACAATTTCCATAGGATTTAAATAAGACCCAAAGTCTCATAATGTAATATTCAACACACTCAGGATAAAAACCAAACTTACAGAGCATGCAAAGAACCAGGAAAATCTAAACTTGCATGAAAAAAAGACATTCACAGACACCGAGATGGCACAGATACTGGAATTATCAAGTAAAGACTTTAAAGCAGCTATTATAAAAATCCTCCAGCAAAGAAGGGACAACACATTTAAAGGAAGAAAACTGACAGTGTTAGCAGAGAACAGGAGATATAAAGAACGAAATGGAAATTTTAGAACTGTAAAAACAACCTAAATTAAATGGGGAAAAATCTCACTGAATGAGTTCAAACACAGAATGAAGATAGGTAAGGGGAAAGCATGGAATTTGAATACTTATTAATAAAAAGTGTTCAATATTAAAAAAAAGAGACAAAAAGTATTGGATTAGAAAAAGAGAAATTTGGGGACCTAGGAAACAATGGCAAAGGTATAATATTCATGTAATTGGAATTCTAGATCATGAGGATAGAGTTCACTGAAGAAAAACTATTTGGAGAAGTAATTGATGAAAACTTCCCACATTTGGCAAAAGATATAAACTTATAAGTTCAAGAATCTCCTTAAACCTTAAAGCATTAAACTTAAAGAAATCCACACTCAGATATATCATAATCAAACAGCTGAAACTTAAAAGAAAAACTTTGAAAATAGCTAGAAATAAATGACATGATACCTATAAGGAAAAAACAATTCAAATAACTGGATTTTTCATTTAAAACAAAAATACAAATAAACGAAATTGAAAACCACAAAATAAAACAGGCCAGAATAAAGTAGCATGCCATTTTTTAATTGCTGGGGGGAGGGGGGAACTGTGAATCTCAAATCCTAAATCCAACGAAAATATCCTTTAGAAATGAAGGTTAAATTCCAAGGTAACTAAGAAAATTCACTGTAAACAGCCCCGGTCTGAAATAATTGGTACAGGAAGTTTTCCGGACAAAGGGAGTACCTGAAGGAAACCTGGAACAAGAATGAAGATGAACAATGAAAATGGTAAATATATGGATGAATATAAATAGAATAGATTAGTCTGCCCTTCTTGAGTTCATCAAATATGTTTATCAGGTTAGAGCAAAAAAAAATTGTGTGATGACCTTTTCCATGTGTATATACAACATATAAGACACATAAACACAACATAGAGGAGGTCAAAGAGACATACACAGTGATAAGGTTTCTTTTTCCCCCTCTATCCTTATTCAGGTATAATTAACAAATAAAAATTGTATGTATTAAAGGTGTTTGATCTTTTAACATACGTATAAATTGTGAAATGATCACCACCATCAAGCTAATTAACATGGGTGATAAGTTTCTACATTCCAATTGAAGTGGAGAATAAAATATTGACACTAGATAGACTGAGAGAAGTATATGTATTATAATGCCTATAGTAATAACCTTTAAAAAACTGAAAAAAGTGATCTATGCAAAAACAAATAATGTTAGAATAATTGGATGTCAATACACACACGCATGCACAAAAGAACCTTGACCTAAACCTCATGTTTTATATAAAAATTAACTCAAAATGGACCACATAGCTAAATGTAAAACATAAAACCAAATGGCTGATGCAATTAAAGAGTGAGGACAATGCTTTCTTCTTAATGCTTTTCTGTAGTTTTCGAATTATCTTTTATGACATGCAGGGCATGTATAATCAGAAAATGTTTCAGTATCAGTGCCTTGCACAAATACAGGTGTTTTTCAGAACGTTATACTAATAGTGACAGCTTTCATTTTCATTAATTAAATAAAACGTTGCATCTTATAACAAGACGAATATTTTTAACATCTGCCTTCAAAAATTACCAGGATTTGTCAGACTCGCGGAAGCACAATAACATTTAAAGAAAAGCTAGCCCACTGACCTGTGCCATGTGAAGTGACACCATGTTATCGAGCTCCTATTATGGAGAATATCAAATGCAAAATACGACAGTAGCCAAGAAAATAGCTACGCTGCCCTTCGAATGATGCTGAATAAGGAAAATGAGACTTGGGGATGATAAAGAGGACATTTCAAGTAATCTCTATAGTGGACGCTTTTGTTTTTTGTTTTGTTTGTTTAATTTTTGCAACACAGTATCCCATATCGTTTTGCCCATATTCTAGTAACAATATCCTGCCTCTCCTCTGGGGTCATGCTCTTGACACAATTTGATAAATAATTGTGAATTGGATGTCACCACCAACATGCTCTGCCTCCTGCCTATAGAGTCTACACTTGCCATTACCTCTTTGGCTGGAAGTAAGTGTTATCAGCCACTTTGAGAGTCCACTCAGTGACATCTGCATCTTCTGAGTAAGCTGACCAGTGACCTCTCCTTCTTCAAATATACGATGCCCTCTCCTCTCCCTTCCTAAAGACGGAGAGCCAGCGGTGCAAGGCGGCTGAGTTCCATCACGGGTCTGTGTTTCCGTTGCAACAGTGCTCATCAAACAACACCCCAAACAGGATATAATTATGCTCTGAGGGCTCACTAAGTTATTGCTGGACCTAATGAGGCTCTTAAAAATATTTCCCCATAACCGTTATGGGAGAGGTTCAGAGAGGGGGGAAAAAGTACCTGTAATTCCCTATTGCCTGTGATGAAGAAAGACCCTTCCTGTGCACCCTTTAAAAGCCAGCCTTGAAAAATATCTTAAATGTACACTTTACTAAATGTCATTTCATTTGGAAACTAACATGTGATATTTTTTTTCCTCCCATGGCAGTAATGCACAAAACCAATATATTTTATGGCCTAAGTGAAAAAAGGGAAAGTGGAAGGTCGGGCGCTGCTCCTTTAAGATGCTTCCAGAATCAAATACCACTCTCGATAGGGCTGCCAAGTAAGCACTTATGAAAGGTTAGAAACTGAAGCAATAAACTTCAGCATGAGGCCCTTTGCTCTCCTGGTTGAATGGGGTGTTTAATAGCGGGGATTCATCTTCCCCATCTCCTACCCTCATCTAGCCAACGGGGCCAAAGACTTTCTCAGACTCAGCCTTTCTCATCCTTCTCCTGAATGTGAGTTCTCTCTTATCAGTTCTTCCCACCTCATCCTGACCTTATTTCCAGTCTCATTTTCCCTCCCACACATCAGACTGGCTCTGCAAGGACAAGGACTGAGTCTGCTTGGCTTTCTTTTTCTAGAGACCAGGATGATGTTTAGAATCCACTGGCTTGTCCATCCATCCATTTCTCTCGATAGATGATAGATGATATATAGGTAGATACCCTGGATGTCAGACAATGTCCTAGGTGCTGAGACTATGACAGCAGAGAAGACAGCCGGAGCTTATTATCTAGGTGGGAGAACAAAGTGAGTCCATCCACAGTTACGACACAGAGAACATTTGCCATAGCGAAAATACAAGATGTGCTCACGGCACGTAGAGGGTACATCAACCTTGTCTCGGAGAGTTGGAGAAGGTGTTAGTATTTTTGTTGGTTTTCATTTTGTTTTTTAGGCAAGGTATCCAGGGGAAGAAACGGGGGGGAAAGAGGAGAGGGAAGAATGTGTGAAAAGCTCAGTGAGATTATGGAGGTGCAGTAACGGAATACAGCAGAAGAGTCAAGTGCAAAAGGAAATTGGTGAGAGATTAACTTAAAGTGGGAAAAGTAGGAATCGAAAGAAATGAGAACACACGCAATAAATGAATGGATAAATAGATGTGCCTGTTTTCGTGTTTGTAATAACATACCATTGGAAAATCCAGTGTTCGGGACAACTGTGAATCATTTAGAAGAAAAGTTCCAGGGAAGTGTAGCAGCATAGAATCCAATGCATCAAATCAATCGGTAGCTGTGTACGTTTCTCAGCTTTGCTGTTTTTGTAATCGTTATAGATTCTTCTGAAACTAAACAGCCTTCTCCTATAAACACATGCCCGAAGTACCAGAGTGAGTGCTACAGGTGGCCTTTTCCTTAATGCATTTCAGGATTATTATATACACTTGACATATGGTCTCTGAGTACCTACTGTCTACCCAGCACCGTGTGAAGGGAAGGGGTGCAGAGACAAAGGACACATACTGCATTTTCTTTTTAAAAAACACAAAGAGAGCAGAAGAGAGATGAATAAAATGAAGATTATGATGCAGGGTCATAAGTGTGATAGAGAAAGAAAACCTAGGGCTTCCCCGAAGGAGAGGCTCCAACCCAGCCAGCCAGGTGGGGTGTCTGGTGGAGGGAGGCGTCACTCAGGTGTTTCAGGAGATGGGACCCTTGATCGACCCCTTACTGAGTTGAGTAATAGCTGGGTTGGCTGACCTACCCGAGAATTTGGGAAAA
The DNA here is from genome assembly GCA_963575035.1 of Avahi laniger. Lineage (NCBI taxonomy): Eukaryota > Metazoa > Chordata > Mammalia > Primates > Indriidae > Avahi > Avahi laniger. The sequence goes on along the minus strand of CAUYSK010033878.1, from coordinate 70,151 downwards.
GGATACCACAAACAGCACGATCTAAAGCAGGACAGGATTAAAAGGGAGGACACTGGATGGGGATGGGAGCGGAAGCAAAGGCATCCTGGTATTGCAAAACCTTTACGTTTTGATCAATTTTAACTACACTGCTGGGAAAAGAATTAATCATTTTTGAAAGAAATAAATTTCATATCAACAATTGTTAAAATGTATCAGACGTTTATAACATGGGAGAAAATGTGCTAAGCACTTCCTTAGGAAGTGCTTGGTTGATGCTCACAACTTCATAAGCAGGTAGTATCCTTAGCTCCGTTTTACAGGGGGGAAACTGAGGCACAGAGAGAGTGAGCGAATTCCCGAAGTCATAAAGCTAGGAAGTACTAGAGAGGAGATTACCATGCAGATGGCTTGACTCGGGTCTCTTTCTGAATGACTGCTGTACACCGCTCCCAGTGTCAAAGAAATCAACCAAAACCACAGATACCTACTTCGTTAATGCTCCTCCCCTCTCTGCGCCTTGTTTGTCCTCGGTAGGTGCTTTATGGTGCTCTGCCCTGATGGGATACTGTTTACATGCTTGCTTCTCGAAAACAAAATGCGCATTGACTGTGTTGTCTGGCTCCATAAAGCAAAGATTTCCACACTTGGCTTCTTGCAGTATAGACCAGGATAATTTCCACCAAATTATTTAATAGATTTCTTTGATATCAACAACCCACTGGGTCCTTCTATAGATCCAGTTTTCTCCCCAGTGGAGACTGGAGGCTCAGAAATCAGACTACCTGAGTCCAGTCCTTGCACGTCATCTATGTAACATTAGCCATGTTATATAATCTCTGTGGTCTCAATTTCTCCATCTCTATAACAGGGATAATATTGTACCTGCATAGCATCTAATTTTGTTGTGAGCATAAAATAAGATAATCCACTTGAAGTACTAAGCAAAGAACGTAGCACATTTAAAAAATTAAACAAATACTAGTGATTAGCATTAAAATTAATGTGAGAGCCGGGAGGGTTTCAGAAGGATCACTGGTCCAAATGACGTAGATTTAAATCCTGGATTTGCCCTGCAAGAAGCCTTGTGAATGTGGTTGAATTAATGACACATTTTAAGGCTCAGAAATCTTTTCTTAAAAAAATTATGAGGGTAATAGCTGCCCTCAAATTTTGAAAGGTTTGATATTCTCCTTTTCAAGAAGAATAGATAAATTGGTACCACTTATTGGGATGGGGGGCAGTTGGCAGCTATGGCAATGTAGTGTTCATTTCCTTTAATTCAATAGTTCCTCTTCCCGGAATCTCTTTAACAGGGGTAAATGGAGAAATAAGGGTAGCGCCTGTCATAGAATATGCCTGGAACTGCGAAGAATGTCAGTGTCCATCAGCACTAAAATGGTTAAAAGAATCGTGGTTCATCTATAACAGGGGTTGGAAAACATTTTGTCTTAAGAGATAGACAGTAAATAGCTTTGGCTTTGCAATCCATAGAGTCTCTGTCTCTGCTACAGCAACGCAACTCCTCCACTGTAGTGCGAAAGCAGCCATGGGCAATATGCAAACAAGTGGTGCGGCTGTGTTCCAATAAAACTTTATTTAAAACAGGCAGTGGGCCAGACGTGGCCCACGGCTATTATTTGCCAAACTTTGATCTGTACTGTAGAACACTATGAATTCATTAGAAATTTACTGATTTGGGGAAAAGTATCTGTGATAGAATAAAACAAAAGCAAGTTGAATCAATTTTTAAAATACAATCCAATTCTTGTTTAAAAAGCTAAAGCTATACATACACACACACAAAGAGAGAAAGAAATAGCCATTTATACATGGAAAATGTCTGGAATGATGAACGCCAAACTGCAAACCAAAATCCCAAAATTATGTCCTGGGAAAGAGAACGATAATGGAGGGGGAAGGACAATGTCTTTTTGTTTTCATTTTTAATCTTTGGTTCTGTTTTATTATTTCAACTTCTTGCAATAAACATGCACTGGTTTGCAAATTCATAGGAAGAACAGCCATAATAATATAAATAGCTGGTTGTTGTCATAGTTAAATGAGATGTTATTATATGCAGAGCATCAAACCCAGACCTGGCTTGGCACCTAGTGTTTGATTAATGATATTTATCAATAACTCCCCCAGAGCACCAGAAGGGTAAACCCAAGGTGGCTATCTCAAAAACAGACCAACTCCAATTTCGCAGGGACACTGTGCATTTTTGTATGGATTCTCTTCAACAGGAAAGTAAAAATACATATATAAAATAAAATAAAAAGACAGGTTGATTCACCCAGTCTATTTCTGGGGTCTTATGTTTATTAGATAATAGGAACTTATAAAGACCTGGAGGCCCTGAATATAATACAATCCTACAATCCATCATGTGGCTTTAATCGAGTTCATGGCTTCTTGCAAATGCGTCTAGCAATGAAGTGTGTCCTCTGATTGTAAGAAAACAAGATAGTTTATGTCAGATAAGCAAACAGAGATCCCATCACTTGTGGCAGTTGTTTCTTTTGGTATAAGGCAGGAAAAAAAAGAAGTGTGTTACAGTAGTAAGTGCTTAGGATTCAGGAAAGCGAGTGAGAAATAATCAATTAAAGAAATAAAAACCAAAAAGTCACAACAATGAGTCAAGTCAGCCGTGATTAATTAACTCGATTCTGGCTCGTGTTGTAAAATGAAGAAAATGCATTTGAGAGAACAACTTGGGGAATCCACCCAGCTCTCCCATGACATTTTCATTTTAACCTTAGGGAGAACCATTATCTGCTGCTAAAATCTTGTCTGGTTTTGTAAAGGTGCCAGCTTTTGGGGGTCAGAGGAAGCAGGAGAGAGGCTGGAAAGGCAGAGTACTAAATAGGAAAAAAAAAAAACACAGATGTCCTATATAGAAACTTGCACAGATTAACCCAAATGCTGAAAGTGCTAACATACTTAATTTACAGCTAACAGTCCTTGGGGATGCTTTATTTAGTGCATACTAAAAATCTCAAGACACTTAGTATTTTCAGGACTTGAAGGACCAACGGTGTGGTATCTTCCAAGCAGTACAAAACATTTAGTGAGCACTTTTGCTGCTGTTCCTTTAAAAACAATATTGTTTGATGGTATTTTTATCAAGAGAGTCCCTGTTCTGCATGCAAATCACCTGGGAGATTCAAGTGTTGGTTATTTGATTAAAGGGACGTCAGAGGTCAGGATGCCCGCAGAACTTGGACAAGCCTGAAATTACAGGTTTTAAGGAGCTGTTTTCTTTGGAGGAAAGGCGTTTTACACTTGCTCTGCCATGCACCCACTTGTTAAATACCCCATTAGCAACAGAAGAAGTCCCCCAGGTCTGAAAAAAGGCTGTGCAGGCAGATGGATTCGGTAGACAAACACTGAGCAAGAGGTGGCAGCCACAAGCAGCACACGGCCAGCATCCCCTTCGGCCCCCCCACATCCATCTGCTTCGTGGGAGGATGCAGCCTCGTGGAGTTGCTCATTTCAGGCTTGACGCGGGTCTTGAAATGAAAGAGCAGCCCCTGGCCACGAAAAGCCTGGCTGGTCCGACACATGTAAGCACCTTGACAAGCAGCACCACACGATGTCTTTGTATCTGATAACTTGCAAGGTGGGAGAAACATATTGCCTATTATTTATTCTAATAATAAACCATTACCCCAGGCACATTTTTATTTTCCAGATTTAATAAGGTATTTTGTGAACCGAGGCAGAGGAGGGTTGGAGAAAACAATTGCAGTTATTACGAAGATGATTTCTATTTGTTTCAGCAGCAGAAGCAATCACCATTCCTTTCCTTCGTAATCAAGGGTTATAATTGTCCTCCTTCAACCCCACCCCAACCCTTTGCTCAGACCAGGAAAATTCGAACAATACTCACCAAACTGTCCTGGGGAACTAAAAGGGCTTGGCATGCTTCCCTGAACAAATCTCCTGGGACCATCATTACCCTATAGCTGGAGAAATCTGATTATGAAGCATGGGCATCTCAACTCAGATTTTCCCAGCATCCCCCTCTCCACATCCAGAGGTGGGAAAGAGGCAGGAGGTGATTTACATATCATTTGCATATCTCCACTTGGATAGAATGTATGTTCTCAAGACAGTTTCTGAGTTCAGATACTTTAACTTGACTCTTTTTTTCTTTCTCGTTGGATGTTACAGAATTCTAATGATAATTTTATCAGAAGTTGATAATTTTATAATCTGTATCCCAATTAAATAGATTCAGCAGAGACACACAGGCCACGGCCTTATCTGGACAGTCATCTTGATCATATTAATTGAGAGACATTTGAGAGGCGTCTAAAATGTAGTGGTTAAGAGAACAAACTCTAAAGCCAGACTTCCACGGTTCAAAGCTCAACTTGACTCTTATTAGCTCAGGGACCTTGAACAAATTCCTTGCCTGGGCCTGCCCAAGTGCCCCACAGGGTCATCAAAGGTTTGAATGAGTTAATATTTGCAAAGCAATTAGAAGAGGGCCTGGAACACAGAAAGCACTCTATGCGGGCTTTTTCAAAGCAAGAAAGTAAATTTAATTCAACAGTCTATTTGTCATTGTTGTGATTTGTTTTTTTTATAAGTGGACAATGGGCTGCACCCGCCGCACTGTGTGCTTCGATGTTGGGTAGAAAAAAAAAATAATCACAGTGGTAGAAAATCAAAGCTTTGAAAAGTGGCTGATGCTTCTGGAAGTTTTGTGCTGGGATATTAAAAGTCCACTGTCCGCCAATAGTAGACAATGTCAACAGAAATAAATCATGTAACAACTACTGCGCTATCATGGAAAGAAAAATCAAGGTGAACTAAGTCCCCTTGGGCCAATTTTCCAGACAAGGAAACAGGGATGTAAGCGCCTTTCTATTCTAAGCCACCCCAGGTGAACATCCCCGGGCTGGGCGCCTACACGATGCTGCCTTCTGCAGCCGAAGAAATCTTTACATAGCTGTAAGAGGGCTTTTCCATTTCTGATTTCTATGACTTTACAAAATGTCATTATTTAAGAAATGGGAACAAATCTGTAGCTTGAGAAGCTTGAGGAGTATTCATTTTCTAATTTTCCAGTTCAGTTGTCTGAAAGGGTTGGCTGGGTGAGGGTTGTTATTGTTGGTGGATGTGTGTGTGTGTGTGTGTGTGTGTGTGTGTGTGTGTCTGTGCGCGTGGGCGCCTGGGTGTGCTCACACTCTTCCTGCAAAGCTTAATGGAAAGAGCCCTGGAAGACACATGCCTCATGAAAAAATGAGTTCTTAAAACTCGAAACTTAAAGAATCTTCCCTGCAAGCCCTGTGCTCTCCAAAGTTCCGAGACAAGGAGCAGGCATCCACGTAAACTGCAGGCACTTTAAGAGGAGAATCTAGGTCACCTGGCTGTTTGCTTTGTCATCATCAGTATTAATTAGACACTGGAAGTAATGACTGAGCTCAGAGAGCTCTTCAGATTTAAAATAATAATAATGATAAACCAACGGAGCAGAGCTCTACCTTCGGAAAGAAAATATTTTCACAAGTAGCAGCGTTCTGAAAGAAACTGAGTCGGGAAATCTTGCAATTAAATTCTGCAAATGCACTCTGAAATAATCCCAGGGGAGGTCTTATCTGTACTTAATATTCAAATAAATATTCTTTTTGTGTGCAGTGCATTCAATAGGGTGCACTTTATTTAATTTAAGTGTGCAACGTGATCGCTATCATGAGGGATAATCACAAGGAGCCGTAGAGCTCTTTAGCCGGGATAAATGGGCCAGCTCCACAGTCCAACAGGCACTAGGGGGAAGGAAGGAAACAGAAGGTCCCTGAGGATGGTTTTCCCTGGGAGTGCCCTATAGGCCCTCAATACTCAAACTGAGGCCGGGACCAGTAGTGTTGGTATCACCCAGAAGCTCACTAGAAACGCAGCAGCCCAGACCCCAGCCCAGATCAACAGACTCGGAATCTGCATTCTCCTAGACGCTGCCAGGGGGACTCACACTAAGTCTAGAGAAGTTAGCTGTCCTCGCTGAGAACTCGGGGCATCTCTGTCCCCCAATAAGGAGGCCCCTCTGACAGCCCCCCTCATGTGTCTTCAATGCAGTGGGTACCAAAACACTGCTGGGGATGTCTCCAGATGTTCTGTGGAAGTTAGAGCCTCAGGGCTCACCAGGCAGCCTCTTCCACTCCTCCTCCTTTCCATCCACCTCTTTGAAGTGCCCCAGGGAGGTTCATAGCCTCACACGCAGCAGGAGCACGGCAAGGAATAGTGGGGTGCGCTGGTGGTCAGCATCTTTAACATCCCCACACGCCTGGTGGGTTGTTTATTTCCAACCTCGGATCCCCCCCTCCTCCAGCACCAACCTGCTCACTCCCAGGCATGATCTAGCTTTGGCCTTCTTCATCCTACATGTACCTCCCGCAGTGATGTTGTGCAGCAGGTATTAGCATTATCATCATCCCCACTGAACAGGAGAGCACTGACATTTAGAGTGGCTCAACTAGATGCCCTAAGCTAGGAAAAAGCAGAGCCAGGAATCAAATCCAGACCCGCCTGAATCCAGACCCTGTGGCGACAATCACTGAGATGGGAGAGCGTGGCTGGCCCAGGGATGACACTCTGTCACCACTGCAGGGATGCGTCCTCACCTGCATGGGTCCCCCACCCCCTGCTCCACACCTCACCCATGCAATGGCGGGAGGTCAGCGTACTCACTAAGTGCCTAGCACATGCCTTTCTCTTGTTCAGCCCCTGTGGCCACACTCAACACCTTCGCCTTGTCATCAGGGCCTGGTCACTGCCTTCCCTTCCCCTTCTTCCACTCACCCCAACCTGAACACAGGAGGAGAGGTCTGACATCCTTTTCTCCCCCCCTGAAGACAGGGGACTGTGAACAATATGCACACAGTAGGTGCTTCATGCTGTTTTTGGCGACCTGAATTCTGGACATTTAGCATGATTCCTGCTCACTAACACTGTCTCCCAAATCGCAGCAGTTTTCCCACCATCCCGAAAGAGCCTCCTTCCCGAAAGGTAGAAAAGGGTGCTCAGCCAGGCAGGATGAGCCTTGGGAAGTCAGACGAGTTCACCACAGGGGCTGTGTCTGCCGGGAGCCTGGAGAAGTCAAAGACGTTTTTAGCTCAAGTGGACCCAAGGTGGGGTCTCGCACAGAGGGTGAAAGGACAATCTGCCACCCCCGAGAGAATAACAGGTGGAATCACAGAGAGCTACTTGACGATGAACAGCTTGTTCACTGGAATTATCAGGGATTGTCATCTCTTGCTCCATCCAGGAATTACTAGAAAGCCTGGTCAGGGGAGGGAAGATGCTCCTCTAGCAAATCTTAAAAAATAAAATAAAATAAAATAAAGCTCTGGATGTGTCAACAGTCCCACATAGGAGTTGGCCAGTCTGTAATTTGCTCATGGACATGGATTTTAATCTTTTCTTTTAAAAAAAAATAGGATTGAATTTTTAAAATAATAACAAAACACCAGGGTACTGAAATGAGTGCAAAGGAGTGTCGCTTTCCTTCCCAAACTTGAGCAAAAGCGAGCCACACTACCTTCAATAGCGAGTGCCCCAAACAGTGAAGAAGTCTGTCTGGTCAACTGGGCCCGAAGCCTTGCTCAGCAGCCACCCACAGGAAGAAAGCGAAGCCCCTATAATTACAGGAAGGAGGGACAGATGAGTCCCCAGTCACCTCGGGTGGGTGAGGGGCTCCCTGGACAAGCGAGGACCACCTGGGCACAGGTGTGAGTCTGGCCCAAGGTGGCACAAACCGTCTACGTCTTCCAAGCAGCGGGCAAACATGGAGCGCTGTTTGGGAGCCTGGGAAGTACGGCGCATGGGCAATCACGAGAGCCGGCATTTGTAAAGCGCTGCCTCCGCGAGATGCTCTGAACTAAGGGCTTTATCTGCGTTCCCTCATCAGTCTTGTAACAGGTAATCATCACCTATGCCGGATGAGGTTGATGTTGTTGCTACCCCCAGCACGTGGCTCAGAAAGTTTAGCGACCTGCCCAAACTGACATAGCAAGTAAATGGGGAAGCGGGATTTGAACCCAGGCAGTGAAGCGTGGGGTCCATTCGCTAGGCCTCCCTGCCCCTCCGCTCCCAGGGCTGCAGCCAAGATCTTCAGTGCACCTGAGGCTGCTTCCTCTCCACCCGACCTGCCATCTCAGGTCACCACCCGGGCTACAGCCCTCGAGGGGGCAGCCTTGTGGACCATGTGACCCTTCACCACCCATCCCAACAAGCTGGACCAAAGAGGTTCTCTTCCTGAGGGGTCTCTCTGCTCCACACACCTCCATATCCATTTTTGAGTATTTTCTTTTCCAACATAAATATGTACATTCCCTTCAACACTTCCTCAAAGACAGGGGTTGGATTTCTTTTCCCATCTGCCTCATTCCCTCTAGGATAAAGGGGAGATGTGTTTAGAGTCACACAGGGATGAAGCCAAGGTCTGGATTTGCCTCTTATTTGCCAGACTTTGAATATACCCATCACTCACTGTACTGGGTGTGATGGTGCCCCCCCAATTCAGGTCCACCCAGAACCCCAAAAGGTGGTCTTATCTGGAGGTAGGGGCTTTGCAGACGTGAATAAGGCAAGGACCAGGGTAAACTCCTAGTGGATTAGGGTGTGCCCTAGGTCCAAAGACAGCGTCCACATAAGAAACAGAAAAGAACACACAGACACAGAGGAGACGCCATGGGATGGGACGGCAGAGGCAGGATTGGAGTGATGTGGCCACAAGCCGAGCAGCTCCGGGAGCCACCAGAAGTTGAAAGGAAGGAAGTGTGTTGCTCTACTAGAGCCTGTGGAGGAAGCGTGGCCCTCCTGGCATTTTTGTTTCAGAATTGGGCATCCAGAACCAGAGAGAATACACTTCTGTTGTTTGTAAGCCACTTATTTTGTGGCCATTTGTTATGGCAGCCCCAGGAGAAGAATACTCTTCCTATGCCTCATTTCCTCATCTGTAAAATGGACACAAAAGTCCCTTCCCCACTGGATGGGGCACTCCAGTGCATATCATCCCTGTCACTGAAGAGCAGCCCTCTCTGTCATCATCTACCTAGAAAAATGCCATTGAGACAGACGTAAGCACACAGCTTGCTGGCACTGCTCACATCCAAACCAGGGGTCAGGGACGGATCTACCATTATGATTCCTTGTCACCAAAATTTCCAATAATTTATTACTTTCCTGCCTACTTTCCTGAATATCTACCCCATCATCCTCCACTTTGCCCAAAAGGGATCCCACGTGTGTCCAACAAGCGTGTCCTTTTCAACTCTCTTGCTGCAATTCACATATCGTGCGTCCACCACATCTTCTAAATCTCCCATTCCAGGCAGAAGGGATGACGTTTGCCGGGACTGGGCTGTTCTCAACGAGTGGATTCGTGAATCAAGGGATCATTCTTTCCCCTTCCAGAAATTCACAAACCAGGCTTGGCAGGATCTTGCCCAGACCCATGTGCAGGTTTCATGAGACGTCACCAGCCCGTGTGGTTTATAGGGTCTGCCAGCTTCTTCATCTGGAAATTAGAGTGATATCTGGTATTTTTCCATTTCAAATCTCATAGCCCTCAACTCTTTGCCACAAATTCTCAATGATATTTAATGACCTTGTGTCCAAGTTACTCTACTGCTTGGGGATATTAGTCTAAGTAAAATATCTATACTTATGTAGAACTAACATTCTCTTAAATGCAATTCACCAGCACTGACTCCATTTCTCATACCAAAGCCTATTCCATCCCGACTAAAGATGATTTTTCTTGACAGAGAAGAGCAAAAGGAACTTAAGTTTCATTTATGTATGTGATATATCGACTTCTTCCATCAGCCCTGAACAGCCTGCCAATTCCTTCTGGCTCTTCTTGATCAGATTTTTTTTTGTTTTTAGATTTATTTTTCTGTTTCGCCTTAGCATTAGTTCAAACTCTTAGCTAAGTGCATTTGCAGATTGGGTTCCAAACAGTGTGCTTACATACTGACGTAGTCACTTAAACTTTCACTATTTTGTGGATATGGAAACCAATGCTTAGATTGCAATCTTTCCCATAAACACATAGCAGAGGGTTAGATCTGCGATTCCCACTCAGGTCTGGCCAACACTGGCCGACGCCAGCACCTTCTCTCATGCTGCTTTCTGCATGCTGCTTGCTTTGTTGATCGCAAACGTTTGGATGTTCCAAGTTTTCCATGTTCACATCACCTAGCTCCACACTCCTATGAGATCTTGTAGGTATATCAGGTCAGAGGATAATTCACTGTTGATTCACATTTTCAAATATCCTTTGGAAGTATGTCTCAAATGAAAGTCACAACAATATTTGGGCTGGATTTTTTTTAAATGGGGGCTCCTTATTGTGACTGCATGAAGAGCCCATGATGATCGACCATCAGCGAGAAAAAATCCATCCCATCTAACTCCAGCCCTGTGCTGAGGCAGAGCAATTTCACGGCAGCCCATTTGTACTGAGTCAGACACGAACTGTGTGCCAATTTGATTAGAAAATGGCTTACACGTAGAGCAAGCCCTGTCTATTATGGGGAGAGCTGGACTAATGAATCTTGGAAATGGAAGAGTCTATCTATCCTTCTGCAAATCTGTAAGCCAATTATTATATTGGATCTTGACTTCCAATATTTCTGCAGGCTTCTAGGCAGTGAAACGGTGCCAAACAATAGGCAAATGAGAAACCGTGTTTCTCGGGCCCGGGAATACTTTCTGTGCTGGAGAGTAAATAAAGCTTCCTTCCTTCCTTCCTTCCTCCCTTCTTGTATCCTTCCTGCCTTCCTTCCCTCCCCCTTTCTTTTTTCCTCCTCCTTTTTTGATTCTTTAATACAAAAAAAAAAAAAATACATGCAATCTGTATGTTGCAGATAGGAAGGAAAAGAAATCTATTCGTTTTCTTAGTAAAACCAAATAGTTTGACTGGAAACCTTCCTTGCCATGTCTTTTGAAAGTTGAATACTGAAAAGTGGGCTTCAGGGATTAAGTTCTATGCATGCTTATTCCCTGTTTGGGCATCTCTAAGTACATTAGTCTTGGTCAGAGGAGAATAAGACTGAGGCTAAGAGGAACTACAGAGAGTGGCTTAGAGCAGAAGCCCTGGGGCCAGACTGCTTGCGTTTGAGTCCTGTCTCTACCCGACCTTGAGCAAGTTACCTGACTAATCTGCACCTCTAACTACCCCATTAGAAAAAAGGGGATGTTTAATGGTACCTAGCTTACAGGTTTTTTATTAGGCATATGTGAGTTTATGTCTACAAAGCACTTAAAAGCAGTTCCTGGCACAGAGACAGAATTCTATAATGCATGTTAAATAAAATAGATGTAATTAACTTATCTAAATGGATGATTCATCTCTTCTATTCATTTAGTTGTTTATTAATTAAAGAAATATTTATGATCGTCTACCATGTGCCAGAGAGTTAAATAAGATGCAGCTCCTCCCTTCAGGAAACACTCAGTCTGGTAAGGAAGGTAGATTTTTGGTGCTCTAAGACATAAAAAGCATTTAGGAGAGAGACATTCAGGAAGAAGTGTCCCCTCTGCCACCAGACATCCCTGGCAAGTGTCCGGCTGTTCGAGGACAATGGAGGAACATGTGGGCTATGGCTGCAGGTCAGCTAGACCCCCAGGAACCAGGACACCTGCTTCAGAGAAAACCGGGTGGCCAGGTCCCCTGCAGCCTTCGTGGGAGGCTGTCCCCTGCATTACCAGGCAAGGCACACGCACGCTGCTCTGTGCAAATCCTTCTCTTGCAACCAGGAGACACGGTAAGCAGATTTTAATGTCCAAATCAGCAGGTACCGCATGTAAACTTTCTCTAAATCTGATTTAAAGGTGGCACAGTGCCCTCTGGCAGCCAAAAGGTGAGGCCTAGGAACCGGGGAGAAGGGAGAGCCCTGGGGGCTCCACAGGCCCCTCTACCCGAAAGGTGCGGGGGGAGTATTTCTGCTCCATGTGTCAGCCAGCTCTGGCCCAGGGGATCCAGGCCCTTCCTCCCTCCCTGCACCTCTGCAGAAATGCCACAGCGGCCAGGAGAGGGAGGGGGAGAAGCGAGAGGAGGCTGCTGTGAGGTGTGTGTGTGAGAGAGAAGGAAAGCAAGAGAGAGGCAAGGAGGAGAGGCATGGGTAGACAAAAGAATAGGAAGAGAGTCTAAATATTCGGAAATGTAAGTTCTGCCCCAAACGGTCCTTTCTCCATTTAATTCTGCAATGCTGAAAAGTCGAATTGCTTTGTAAGACCATTTTGTCACGGGCACCTAGGTTAAACTGTTAATTAAAACGCATTAAGCATGACCTGGCACCAATTAGCACACCTCAGAGTCTTGCAGGGAGAGGAGAAATGTCAGCTTGACAAGGGCTGGCCTTCTGCCCCAGAAGGGATGGTCTTGACTTCCTTACAGCGGTCCCCAGAAGTCGGGTTTTAGGGAGATCCAACCCAGAGGGAGAGCTTCTTGCTGACACTTGCACCTTGAACTCTGGCCAAGGTCCTGCCACACCCCCAAGCGCTCCAGTCTGCGCCCCTGTCCGACAGTGGGGCTGGGTCCTTGTATTTCTGCCCTTTATTCCTTCTACAGCTTGGGCTCATCCAAGCCGCAGTGCGCCCAGTCCTGGCTCTTTTTCCAAACGAGGCGGAGGTTCCCCACAGGAAGCCAGGTGCCCCCAAGGAAGGACGGATCCAGGGCTCTCTTTGCAAGCAGGTCCTCAGTGCTGGGTTCCCGCAGCCCAGACCCCGGGCTGCTTCCGCTCCGGTTTGAATCCCTGCAGCGCCATCTGCTGGCCAACTCCTCTTAGTACGGAGGATCCCCGACGCCCGGCGCTGTTTCCTGGCTGGGACGTCCTGGCCGACCCCGGAGGCAGAGCAGGCCCCAGCACTGCCTATGAGGAGGCGCCACCATCTACCCAAAATCTGCCCGAGGCATGCCCACAGCTCCTCAGCTGCGAGGCTGGGAAGCACGCAGCTGCACATCTGCAGCCCTGGGATCTGGTTTCACCTCTGCTTTTTGCTCACATTGTGGGCTCAAATGTCCTGACCCCTCTGGGCCTCAGTTTCGTCATCTATAAAGTGAGGAGTTAAGCAAGGTGTCTTCTTTTTTTTTTATTTCAGAATATTACAGCGGTACAAATGTTTAGGTTACATAAATTGCCTTTGTCCCGCCGAAGTCAGAGCTGCAAGCGTGTCCAGCCCCAAGTAGTGCGCGCCACATCCATTAGGTACGTATATACCATCCCTTCCTCCCCCTCCCACCAGCTCGACCCCCGATGACCGTTACTTCCATATGCGCACATAAGTGTTGATCAATTAGTACCGATCTGATGGTGAGTACATGTGGTGCTTGTTTTTCCATTCTTGCGATACTTTGCTTAGAAGAATGGGCTCCAGCTCCATCCAGGATAATACAAGAGGGCTTAGTTCTGAGGCCCCTTCCAGCTTTAGGTTTCTGTGAGCCACAGGACTCCCTTCCAGACTGAAGACCAACAGGGGCCAGAGACAATTGCAGGGGATGGCCCTGAACTCAACCTTGAATCCACTGTCTGAAAAGCTTAACAAGGGCAAGATAGAATGCTGTAGAATTTGTGCCTGGGGCTCTTCCACTCATACCTAACTGCCAGCAAGGAGCAGGAGGCCTCCCTGAACATCAAGCAAGGACGGTGGCAGCCGAGGGGCCACCCCGCCATTACCCCTTGCAATCAATCCCATACTTGCCCTGGTTTATGGAATGAAGAAGCATCTCCCACCACCTACAGAATTTTTTGCACGAGGGCCTATGATTATTGCCTATTATTAAAAAGTACATGAGAGAGAAGCTATGGATTATAAATTCATGGTAGATTATGTTTTAATGTTTCCCAAACAGAATAATAATTGCTAAAACTGCTTTGGGTATCAAGCTTCATTGCACTGAACTGCACTCCAAGAATTATTATTTTTAAAAATCACTTATGGTATCAGGATGACACGATGTCACTGAACTAGGCTCTCCATGGCAATCTCTGTTGAAGCCACCGGGCCACCGTGCACTAATGTCCAGGGCAGGATGCGAATGTCAATGCTGTAAATTAAGGTGCAATTTGTAAATGCTTCATTAATATTTATTAAATGATTATTAGATGCTCTTACAATCTTTAATAAGATATTATAAAGCATGTCATTAAGATGCATTGAAAGCATATTCTTAGCAAGCCATGCCATAGCCCGCTGTTAGGAAATCCCTGGTTTTATGATCCTCTTCCTAAAGCCTTTTCCAAGATATGATTATGATGAGGATATAGAGGCTTAAGTGGCTGTCTGATCAAAACATCCCCTAGGAGGGTGACAGATATTGCCCCCATGGGAATCGGAAGCAGTGAGCCTTCATTGTTGTCAACTCTCTGTCCACATTCTGTCTTTGATCCTCCAGGAAACATCTTCAGTGATTACAAATACATTTCAACCTCTGGTTGATTAAAAATGTCAGCCTACTACACTGAGTTGAGAAGGACTCTGAGGCTCTATTTGAGCTAAGTGGAAAAGACCATAGTGATTGATAAGCGATGCCTTTTTTGTGCATTGTATATGCAAGTTTATATGCAAGGGCAAGTAACACCCATCTCTGATCTAGGATGAGGAAGATAACATAGAGAAGTTACGCTGGAGGAACAACTATTATAAAGGTCATTATTATTATTATCATAAATGTTGTGTCATATCCACACATATATGAAAAAATGCATGAAAGAGGAAAGTATCTTTTACAGAGAATGTATGGAAAGATGAATTCAGAATAGTTCTCCATTCTTTCAATACCAAGAGGTCTTCCTTCTGTGGCCCAATAATTGCTCATTCATTTCCTGAAGGTTGGTAGCTCCTTCCTTCAGTAGCCTCTCATTGCATGTTTTGTTTTCTTTGAACTAACCAAGATCTTCCCTACCTCAGTGCCTTTGCACAGGCAGGGCACTTTGCTCAGGATTCTCTGACCTTTGCTTTTTTTTTTTTTATTTCAGCATATCAGGGGGGTACAGATGTTTAGGTTACATATGTTGCCCTTGCCCCCCCCCAAGTCCGAGTTTCAAATATGTCCATCCTTTGGGTGGTGCGCATTGCACTCTTTGTGTTTGCATACACCCGTCCCCTCCACCCTCCTCCCTTCTCCCCCCTCCCCCCGCCCCCCTGCCCAACATCCAATAGATGTTATTCTTTATCTTATTTTTCAAGTCTCAGATAAATGCTGCCTTCTGCAAGTACATTTCGCTACCCACTCTGACTCTCCCCTGGCTGTATTTATTTAGTAACAGGGAAGGAACACTCAGGAATGAGACAGTGGGGTTCAGGCCCCAGTTCTGCAACTTTTTAGCTGTGTAAAGTTTGGAGCCAGTTACTCAAATTCTCTGCCATTTGGCTTCTCGAATAGAGTTGATAAGAGCAGTACTCACGGACAAAATGAGCTAATATACAAAGAACATTAAGAAAGTGATTGGAACATACTAAGTACTTCGAAAATATCTGTTGCTCTCATTTTCCCTTCTTAACTATTGTTTTTCTGCTTTCATCTGCTAGATGTCAGCTCCATGGGGGCATGGGCCAATATAGCCAGAGCCTACTATAGAGCCTAGCTAATAATAGCTGCCTAATAAATATTAGCTAATTTTTTTTTAACCAGGGGCTTCACTAGGGTTAAAGTGAATAAAGCCTAGTTTCTGTCCTCCTAGAGCATCTAGGCTATAAGAAAGGAAAAGAAAATATAACATTTCAGTTAGACCTTATAAACCCAACGAGAGAGGGTGATGCTCAGGACATGCTCCGGCGGCAGCCAGACCTGAGTCTGAATCCTCCTCTGCCGTCTCTCTGAGAATATGGCCTTGGGTGAGTCAGCCCATTGCCCTGGCTCCTGCTTGTCTTTAGAATGAGGATAAGACTATCTACCTTTAAAAATTAAAAATAATATATAAACAGGTACAATGCACACTTATAACTTGGACTCAAACTATACAAAAGCAAATTATGTAACTTGAATGTGTGTACCCCCATAAAATTCCGAAATTAAAAAAAAGAAATAATATATCAAAAGGCTCTTCATGTATATCTGGTACATAGTAAGTACTCAATAAATCAAAGCTGCTACTATTATTTTATTTTAGTGTCATTTTTATTATGTACAAAAGGCTTGGCAAATACCATGGTGGACACTTAATCCGGCCTGCAAATAAACTGAGGAAAATGGGCCTTGAATTGAAAGAATCTGACTCAGATGTGGTCACAGGATCCTGGAAGGTCTCTAGACCCCTCAGAAGGCATCCTGGGTTTCCCAAGAACACTGCACCGCCGACAGCCTGTTCACGTCTTCAGGAAGGGTTCCCATTGGTACTCCGAGGGACCCTGCCAGCCTGGAGCTCGAGCTGGGTCACCTCCTGGAGTTCCCTGGGCTGGGAGGGGGAAGCCTGTGCCCCTCTGGCAGCCAAGACGCTGCCGGGTCTGGGAGAACTGCGGCAGATCCGTCCTCACCTCCCCGCGCCTGCCAGAAACTTGGGTCAGCAGCCACCTGCCTCCACCCATGAATCCCTTCTCGTTCCCTACAGCAACGCAAACAGGCCCCAGGGAGCTTTCCCGTAAATCCCAGCACCATTCTGGTGACAAAGCACGTTTCCCAGGCAGCCCCACACCCTCCTCAGCAAGCGCCTGGGATTTTAAACAATCGGTGTTCAAAGCCCACCTGTGCCACTTTCTAGCCACCAGACTTGACTTAACTTATGATACCTGACCTCTTTTAAGCCTTTTTGTTTTCAATATAAGGGTAACGTTAATGTAAAAGTAATACCCATATAACACAAAATGGCTAATTTACATTATCTGTGTACTATAGTACAAATACAGGTACACTTAGCACATGCCTGAACCTGTCAAACTATTTTTTTAAATGAGCTATTATTGTATTTGTCTTTTTTTAAACAAAAATCAAGATTGTGCCACTTGATCCACACAATCTACTCACGTGACAAACCACAGTATGGCCCACAAGACTCCACCATGGAAAAGAAAAACGGACACACACATTTAGATGTTTGCTATGAACCGGCATGGCAACGTGGTCTTTTGTTTTGCTCTGTGATTCCAAGTGCTCCAGCCCCAGAAGGAAAGTCCGACATGGTAAAGGAACGTCAGTATGGAGGGAAGGCAAGGAAGGAGAGGCGTTTAAGCTTCTCAGACATACTCATTCATTTTGTTTTCATTTCATTCAGCTTGGCGTGTCCCTCCCCAGCCCTCCTCCCTGCGTGGGGGACGCTGCAAAGCTGTAGGGGCCTTTGGGGGTGCCGCCTACCGGCGCTAGCAGGGTGGCCTGGCCAGGCCCGTGTGGTCTTGGCGAAGGCCACTGTAGAGTCAACGACGAGGACCCAGGCGGTAACCAAGAGAGCTGGGGGCCACAGCAACACATGTTGGGGAGGAAGAATTTACTGGGCATCTAACTGGGCTGAGAGAAGCTTCCCTCAACCTTTCATTCTCCATTTATTCACTAAATCTTATTCAGTATTCACTAAAGCCCGGTACGGAGGTGGGTGTGGGGGAACAGTGAGGATGTCAGTGGGGACGGAAAGACTTCATTGAGCTTGCGGTTCCGGGAGAGAAGGAAGTTTTCTCCCCTCCCCCTTCCCTTCACAGCATCAATGCGACCACGTGGGCAGCGTCAGCCTCCTCTCCTTTCTGCTCGCTCATGCCCATGTCGCCATGTTGGTCTTCTCCTGGCTTTGATAAAATAGATATTTCCCTGGATTACTTTATATCGTATTTTCTTTTGAATAAAGCTTTTCTTTTGAAACTATGTTAGATTTGCAGAGAGATATGAAGGAAGCACAGAGAGTCCCCGCATGCCCTGTGCCTGGCCTGAGAGAGGACAACGTGTGGCAAGCACCCCGGCAGAGGAAGCACGGATGCTGGAGGAAGTTGTCAAAGGGTCCCCGACCTGCTCTAGAGGACATCACAGCGAGCACCCTGGGTGAGGCAGAATCTCATCAGAGACAAGAAAGAAGAGAAGGCCAGAGGGCAGCGAAGATTATTCCAGGGGGAGAGGACAAAACGCGTGAAGGCTGGGAGGTGACGGAGAGCACGACCTCCTCGGAGCAGACGCAAGAAGGTCGGTACTGCCGGGCCACGGGCTGGGAGGTGGCGGCTGGGTGGACTCGAGCGGTTCAGGATTGAGTTTCCTCTTACAAGCCAAACCTGATGGGCGAAGCCCGTACACGTGTAGTGTTTGGAACTGGGCATTTTCCCCCTTTCTGTAAGGTCAACTTCCTCTGCTTTTTTATGGCCCAAGTCACACCTTTCCCAGTAACGAACTGCCCTGGAACCACAGTGCCCACGGCACCATTCTAGCCGTGACTTAATAGAATATCCACAGCACCCCCGGCGGGGAGGGAACCCCGGGCTCAGAGGTGGTGGATAAGGGTGCTTTTAAGAACCCCCAAAAAGGTATAAAATCTCTTAGTGAAAAAAATAGAACAACATGATCTCTCTTACACACACACACACACACACACTCTCACACACACACACACACACACACACTCTTTCACAAAATCCATGAAATTCAGTTAAAAGCTCCTACTTCAAATAATTCATTTTGCATGAAAACTTGGATCTTTTTTTATCCCAAGCATCAACATTTTCTAAATCTACCTGATTTTTTTTCCCTCAAGCACCAACAAAACAAAACCTTAATGACATAAATGTGCCAAATTATATGATTTCATAGCTTTCTTCAGTGTAGAAAAAAGAAAGGCAAACAAAGAGAAGGGAGTTTCTGACAATCCATAATTTTATATAAAATAATTCCACGAGTACTAAAAAAATTCCAGGAATACTCCACATTAAAAGAGGGGTGTTACTTTCAAGGTTGATAAAGTATCATTACTTCTTAGTCTACATACACTCACTCACACACACACACACACACTCTCACGCACAAAAACCTAGGACACCAGGAACGGGCTTTCCAGTTCCGAACAAGAGTGGTTTTAATTTACAGACACTGTCCACATCTCCAAAACAGAACCCATTAAAACAACACGTGTGAACACACATGCACACACACATACACAATTATACTCAAAGAAATATCCAGAAAAAAAGTATCTAATCACGGAGCTTAAGATTCTCAGTGAAAATAAAGATCTTGTCTGAAATGTCAGAAACCTCCTTGCATAAGGAAAAACCAGAAGAAACATCTAGAATAAGAGACAGCAGAGAACGCCTCCCTTCCTCAGGTAGTTGCTGACTTGGAAGGCTCCACCAACGCGCGGCTCACGGAGATGCAGCAAGGGGTTGGCGCAGATGTGCAGATGGGCTGAGCTTCAGGTGACCTCTGTGCTCCAGTACGGGAATGGCTGGGCGCAGGCACAGCCTGGCTGGAGGAGCTAGCCGGGTCCGTTTTCAAACGTGAATGACAATCTCCTGATCGGTACTTTGTAAAATTCCATTCCCTGCTTACCACATCTGCCTGAAGAGGAGGGTGCACATCTGATTAGCATACTGCAGGCAGTTTGCAAATGTGGAATTCTGGTACATTTGTTTTTACCCTCATTCTCTTCCTGCTAAGCCTCTAAGACTCCAGTCCTCCCTGAACAAATGAATGAATGAATGAATGAACAGAAGAAAATCCTAAAAAAATAAAATAAAATGATGTTGCTTTCCCAGAGGGTTATAATTCATCAGGATTTGTTTAGAAGCTGGCCTGTCGCAGGGTTGTGAAAAGGTGAAGAGAAGAGCTATTGCACATCCGGAAAAGGAAACGCTTCCCTCGCCAAGGTCAAGTATATATCAGCCATGAGACAAAGCAACACTCATTTCAGCCTAAGGCCACAATGTACCTTGACCCCAGCCTCATGAAAACAACAATTTGCAGTCGTCTATAAAACATTTCCTTTACTTTCTCTGTTCCATTGGCTTCTTCCAAACTCAGACTCCTGAGTTAGCAGTATCCGGCTGTATTTTACAAGCGTGTGTGCATGTGTGCATTGCATTCTAAGGTTTGGGGCCAAGATTTATCTCATTCTCTGATGGCATTTCATCGTTATTAGAGAGCCATAAATTTCAGCTCTGTTAGCACTGCATTTAAATATGCACCCACCAAGACAGAAAGGTGCTGGATCTATAGTATGCTATAAATTTCCATTATTTGCCATCATTCTATACTTGGACCTTGGCAGAGCCCAGTCAAGGCTGCACATTTTGTTTAGATAGCTCCTCTTCCCTAAAGGGAAACTTCGCCAACACTTGAAGCAGATACGATTTGCTGGCCGCGACTCTGTTTGCACCTTAACAGCTGTTTTGCTTTTTTATTTAGAGAGAACAGGGTTGCCACCATCTGTCTTTTGAAAAATGAGTTCTGCTCACAGCAACATGGAACCATAAAAAAGAGAAAGAGAAAGAGGCTGAAAGATGAAGCCAAATGTCATGATGGAAAGAGGGTTAACTCGACCAGGAGACAAAAATAATGCTGAAACATTTACTACTTGGCAAAAAAAAAAAAAAGTCAAGGATTTCAAGGTTGGTAAATGAAGTAAAAGTGATAGCTGAGAAGAAACACTCTTAAGTTCTCTACGACGAGTACTGGCAGAACCCTAATCAATAACGTCACCTGCCAGGTACCTATGTCCTCTGTCACTTAGGCTGCTCAGAGAATCCTAAAACTGCCCTGCGAGGTAGGTATTTTCACCAACTCCAGTTTAGACATAAGCAAAATACTGATGTAGGCACCAGTCAGATATGATTTCAAGTTCAGCATTTCCACTTTCTAGTTTTGCAGCCTGCATGCATCATGCCTATTTCTGCAGCCACCCAGTGAGGAGTGTCTACCCAGGGGAAGGGTTGCAGGAAGGATTAAATGAGATGATGCATGCAAAACTTCGCACGCAGTGCTTGGCACACAGACGTGCTTCATAAATTTCAGCTACCTTTGTATCAAAGCAGTTATGTGATTAAGGTTAGGTTCCAAAGGTGATGTGAAACATGAGCCCAGACTTCCATACGGTCTGCAGAATTCAAGTCCAGTGTTATGTTTATAATATCTTATAGCCCTTTTCTAAAATTTGACTATATAGGCTAGTTTATACTATGGCACCACATTGACCCTCCATTCTCAGTGACTTAATATAGCAGGAAAACACTTCTTACATATGCCATGTGTCTAAGATAGACGCTGCAGATGAGGCATGTGCCATTCCAAATGATCATGCAGGGCTTCAGGTTGACAGAGATCCCACTATCTCAATACAGGAATTCAGATTCACCGTGACAAGGCATGAGGGTGCTTGGAGAGCTCGCAGTCACTCTTCATGCTTTGTTCCAGAAGTGACACACATCACTACTGCCCACGATCCATTGGCCATAAAAGTCTCACGGTCCTACCTACCTGCAATGGGAGACTGGGACGTGTAGTCTTCCCAGGAAGGAACCCTTAAAACCACACAGTGCCAAGTGCTTGTGCGTCTCTCATGCCAACTAATGGGAAAATGGTGGGTTAACTGGGTCTTTCCCCTTCATATACATTTTATGTTTCTCTGAAACATGTTGTTTACTTCTACAGATATAATTAAAGCCAAGAAAGTTTTCTGTCACACAATTCCTCACCGTGGAATAATATCTCTGTCTCTGTACCCAAAGAACAACAACAACAAAAAAGGCATTAAAATGACTTATGGGGAGTGCAATAGAATAGAAATCTGAACCACTAGACTCCCAATCATAAAAAAAGAATTCAAATACGATCATTCTTCCTTGTTTGCTTAAAAGAGCCTTTTTAGCAAGAGGAGGTGAATCACAAGTAGGTGTCTAATAGCTCTTAAGTTAGCTAGAAATGCAGAATAATGTAAACAGCCTTCTATTCAATGCAGTGAAAATTAAGATTATGTTTGAAATAGGAAGGGAAGGATGCCTGGTTCCTCTTCCCAGCCTCTCTGTCTGAACACCGTTTCCCAAACCTGCCGTGTGCGCCAGGAGGTTCAGATTCCATAGGTCTGCAGTAAGGCTCAGACCCCTTGGTTTTTGCCAACTCTGGGAGTTGATTTTGATGCCCAGCAAGGGTTGCGAAGCCATGCCCCAGATCCATCAGCTAGGAGAGCAATCCCAGCAATGTGAGACGTTCCTGGTCCCCAGTCCCAGACTGCACACTCACTCAGAGCCTCAGTGTCCCCTCTGCAATGACACTAGTGTCTTCACAGTGTCATCGGATGCATCTGCCATAACCTGACAAATCCAAACCACAGAGGGTGAGTAAGGGGAAAGGAAAAATAGGATATTACCCGACTGCTGACTGTCTCAAATCCCAAGTGTGTGCTGTCCAACAAAGACACAAGACAGTGATCAGCATATCCCTGTTCGTGTGACACTTATAGCCTAGTAAAGAACTTAGTCTCCAGTTTGTCTCCACTTTCCTCCACCCAAGATATAAATTCCATGACCCTGAAAGACAGAATACAATCCAGAATATGTTTCCTCAACTTTTTGGACGTATTTTTGCAAACACTGTTGTCCAAGATAAACTTTAGTTTACACGTCATTTTGAACAGATTTGGTTCCATTAGTCAAAGTTTCAAGACTTTGGGCAGTTCTTTTAAAATGTATTCTGCACACAAAAGTCCCTGTCCTAATAAACTTGTCATTTCGATTATATTGTATATTTATTTTTAGTATACTGAGTGAAGGCTGCTATCCACTTGGCCCTGCAATTCCCTGAAACCTCCTCTTCCTTCTTTTAGAGAGAACCCTAATGCTGGGAATAGAATATATAAGATTTTTAAGATTGTCCTCCTTCTTTTCTGATTCCAAGGAATATAATATCAGTAGTTATGTTGCAAAAACAGATTCCACCAGGGGTTCTCAGCCTCGGCACTGTTGACATTTTGAAGACAATTCTTTGTTTGGGGGGCTGTCCTGCATATTTTGGGATGGTTAACACTATCCCTTAACTCCACCTGCCAGTAGCATACCCCTCCCAACTGTAGCAACCAAAAATGTCTCCAGACATTGCCACATGTCCTCTGGGTCGGCAGGTGGGCAAAACTGTCTTCAGGTGAGAGAATGGCTTATGTTTATTTCACATGGTTTATGAGCAAAAAACTGGGTTAAGCTCTTAACATATTTAATTCTCTCAACAGCCCTATGCGCCTAGGGACTACCTTTATATACATTTTTAGATAAAAGAATAGATGCTTAGAGAACTGAATGACCGACACCAAAGCCCATGTCCTTTTCTCTGTCCTGTGCATTTCACAAGGTCAGTTATCCTACACCGAGTCCATCTAGTTTAAAATTTAAAACTGAATTAGAAATTAACTGTAAAGTATATAATACCTTAGCAAGAATACTCAGTCCCTAAGAAGTTATACATTCCCCACATTCCATTCGGATCCCATCACAGAAGGGGTCCCCAAGAAATGCAAAATCAATGCAGCCAGTAGTGACCATGAATGGAGTTCTGTCTAGCACCAATGCTTGAAGAATGCCTGCCTCCCTCTCTCTCTCTCTCTCTTTCCTTTTTTTTCACTACAGTAACAAGATTTCAGCCACGGTCCAATTTTTAGCAACTGATTCTCTTTGGGGAAATAGTCTGGACCTACAAGAGGTGTCTTGTAGTAGATGCTGAGAATACTAATTCAAGAAATGTTCCCTTTACCTTTAGCCATCAGTTAGAAGTGGAAATGGCCCCATTTCTATAAAATACCCCAGGCCAGAGCTAAATGGACAACTGTTTTGAGATGGACAAACTGGAAGCTTTCACTGAAAATTTGGCATTCCATTGAGGAGAGAGAGAATGGTAGATCATTCTCCGGAATGGTGAATTGTAAATTTTGTGATTTAGGAGATGCTGAAAGACATTTGCTACAGTGTGGATTGAGAAGGGCAAAGAGAGAGAGAGACAGAGAGAGAGGGAGGGGGGAGGGGGAAGGGCGTAGAGAGAGGAAGGGAGGGAGGGAGTGAGTGGAGGGGGAGAGAGAGAGAGAGAGACAGAGAGAAAGAGAAGAAAGCAAATACATGAAGAAGAACACAGAGAGGCAGTGTGCAAAGACAGCCCTGGTAGCATGTGAATGTTCTTGAAAGACAGCCAAATTCCTACCTTTGAGTGAATAGTAAATTTCCTCTGCTATTTGAGCTGGCTTGAGTCTGGTTTCTGTGACTCATAAATAAAATAGGTTGGAGCTGGGAGTGGGGAAAAGGTGGCACACAGGGTCCTGCTTTCTCAGAATCACAGTGCTAGGCAGGAAGGTACAGAGGAGAGCTGCGCCAGGCCAGGGTGGCTGCAACTTACTGCTTCGAAAGGGAAGGCCAGCATGTCCAGGAGATGTTCCTTCTTGTTAGGTATTTTGAGTTTCTGTCTTAATACATAGTGTAATCTACAGTGGGGACAGGGAGGTTAGCAAAGATCTATACTCCTTCCCGTAGATTGTACAGGGTTAGTCATAGGAGCTTGTTAGATCCTGTGAATTGAATTGTGTCCCTGCCCCAAATTCATATATTGAAGCCCTAACCCCAGTGCAAAGACATTTGGAGATGGGAGCTTTGGGAAAGATGAGGTCATAAGGGTGGGACCTTCCTAATGGGATTAGCGCCCCTAAAAGGAGAGAGTGTGGGGGAAAGGGGGGAGAAAGGAGGGGGGGAGAGATGGCTTTCTCTTTCCACCTGCACACATCAAGGCAAGACCATCTGAAGACACATCGAAATGACAGCTGTCTATAAGCCAGGAAGAGTCCTCGCCAGGACTTGACCATGCTGGCATCTTGATGTTGTACTTCTAGTCTCCAGATCCGTGAGAAAATAACTGTCTACTGTTTAAGTTACCCAGTCTATGATCTGTTCATTATGGCAGCCCAAACAGACTAAGATACCATTTTACTGGGATTGGTCAAAACTTGAGGGGGTGAAAAAACACACTAGAATTTCTGCTCCAACCCAGTGTGTGCAGCTTGCTGACAACTATAAAAAGCAAACCACTCCGACCTTCCTATTTTGAACAAAGTCAGCTTAAAATTAATTGTCCCACGATGAAGAGAGGTCTGTTGGAGCACAGCCCCTTTGCACCACCTGAGTATTTAAGAATCCCACTGTCGGAGGGTGGAGGGGGCAGAGACAAGGTGTTCCCAAGTCCTTCTCCCTCTTGCTGCCTCTCCAGGCAGCTGTTAGTGGTGCCGGGGAAAGGAGACAGATGTGACTTTCCTGTCATGAGGGACTGGAGACCACGGGATCTCTGACGTGCCTGCGAGGCCTCAGACTCCGCCTGGTGAACGGAGATGGTTCATGATTCATGGATGAAAGGAGATGGAGTCAAAGAGAACTAAGTTTCACTCTCGGGTAGGGTCTGCCACTAATAATTATGAGACCTCACCTACCAGGCACTCAGCCTCTGAGCCTCTGATTCCTTATCTTCAAAATAGGGACAATTTCCTTTTTATTTTTTTTGGTGGGTATGAAAGAGTTACATAGGAAAGCAGAACAAAAGCACCTATTGAATCTCTCCATGTTCGGCGATGGGCAGTGAATGACAGGGATCATGGTATCATCCTAAGGTTATTCTAAGTCTTCGGCTGGATTCTGGGGCTGTTTCTCATTGGTGATTCCATATGTCTGGCCTAGAACCCACTTTTCTTTTTCTGGGGTAGTCTGGATGATCTGATCTGACCTGGAACAGCGGACACAGACCACATGATCCGACCACTACATTGTCATCTACTTAGAAAATGATAAGGTCAGAGGATGAATGAGAGGCATATATATTTCTGCCATGAGCTGTGGGCAGAGGGCCGGTTGGAAGAGCATGCAGGACCACGTGAGCTAACACCAGCCAATGGCACCTGCTCCTTCCCATTTCCCGTGACTGACACCCCTGACCAAACAACGCCTGGAAGGACCAGAGTGTTACGGCAAGACCTGGGAGGAAAAAGCCCGTGTGGTTTCAATCCCACTTGCCACTTGCAATCTTTGAGACCTTGGCAAGTTGCTTAAATCTATGAGACCTTGGCAAATTGCTTAAATGTTTTAGACCTTGGCACGTCACTTAAGCTTTTTGGGGCTTCAGTTTCTTCCTCTGTAAAGTGGAAATGACGATAGCATCTCGAGCTCATAATCGTTGAAAGAATGACATGAGTTGATATTGCAAAAGGCCTTAGAACCGGGCCTGGCATGGTATGAGGATTCCATGAACACCTGCTAATTAAAGAAATAAAATAAACCCAAATCATTCTGCAGTTTTTGACTCTTCCGCTGCACAGACACAGCCCGAGTGTGTCCTTTCTTCCTTTAACCCCTTCCCACCCAGAAGAAAGAATTTGTTTTCAATTAAAAGGCGAGGCAAAAGATCAACTTGAAATAAAAACAAACAAAAATAAAATATAACAGAAAAGAACAGCCAAAGGAAGTTCATTTTTCATCTTGCCCAACGTTCTGATCGGACTCACTTTGGAGGGAGAACTTTATCAGCACACTGTCCTCCACGCAAGAGAAGCAAACAGTGCGTCTTCCTCCTGGTCCAGCCTTCACCTCCCTCAGAGACCACAGCGCTTTAGCCAGTAGGTTGTGGGATGTTAATGGACGGTGCCCACTCTTGCTGAGTATTCTCATCAGCAAATGCATCTCACAATCACCACGTCTTCCCAGTGTGTGTCCTAGGGTAGGAATCTAACCAGACTCTGGGCTTGAGGCTCGTGATGCAAGTTCTTTCTTTTGTGTTCTCTAAATGTCTGTGCGATGCAGTTTTCTCTTGGTCCTGCAGAACCTGCCATTTGGCCCTGGGCTGTCAGTGGGTTTGTGCTGCAGGACTTAATAATGACACACGTGTGTAACAGACACTCCTGGTATTCATTCACAGCTGATTAAGCCTCACCCATCCTGGAATGATCATGTGCTTTTCCGCAAAGAATAGAGTTGATGCCCTTAGGCAAGCCGTTACAGAAGTTAACTAAATTTGAATTCTCCCAGGGCCTCTTGAGTGCATTACTTTTTTTTTTTTCCTTAAGAGTTCTCTGAGCTTATATCAAGTCTAATTGATTTTTAGCACAGGAAGCCTTACCTCCCAATATAGCACTGGACTCTTTCTCCTTGTAGCCAATGGCAAAAGATCCCTTTATAAATTGTTAAACACGTTCACAGCTAAATGACACCAAAATAGCCCAGGAATATTTTAATATTCATAGTTTGCTTTGATTAAAATACAAACTTTTCACATTAGCCCTGGGATTATTTTTCATGATGCAGGCAGGTTACAGAGCTGAGTGCCACTTAATTTAGTGTTTAATCGGGAGAACTACTGTGGCATCAGGCTGATTAGGTTGGCTCAACTGCTGCCTGCTCAATTTTTCCCCATAATTGCGGGATATTCTTTATGGTGACAAGTGCCCAGACGGTGGAATTCCAATATGCCATACATCAGCTTCTCCATTATTGGATTAGCTGGATGTGGCATCGTTACTGCCTCACTTTCATCCCTATCATTGATCGCATCGGCCCTGCTATTTCACAATTAATGCAAGTCTGCCGGATTGATCAATCTTCTCATGCGCTCGGGCTGGAGTCGATATATTCTTATGGCTGCGTGTTAGTGATCTGCAGGGTTTCTCTCGAGGCCTGTGGGTTTTTCCCCGTGGTGAGAGATTTTCTCATTTTAAGATGTTTTGGATCGCGTCAGACCACCTGATGCACTGTCTTCGATTGACACGTGTGCGGAAGAAAGGAAGGGAGGAAGGAAGAGCATGAAAGAAAGGCGTCTCATTGGTACGGCCGTCCACCTCTTGAATTATTATTCCGTTAACTGAGTTTTACTTTCTGAAACTTTATGATATGCATTCAAGACCCACCAAGCCAACTCACCAAAAATATCATCCTCAAGGCAGAGAGGACGAAGAAGACAGAGTTTGCAAACACGTTTTCTCTGGTAACAACTCTTCCCATGATGTTAGGGTTGCATATGTGTTTTTAATACTAAGTTGCACAGAAAACAGGAAAGAACAACAGCTGTGGGTGTGGCTGAAAACTCGATGACGGGTTATCTGTTAACTGAATGGAGCTAATGACAGCTTGAGTTAATTTAATTTAATTAATATACATTTTATGATATTATTTTAAAAAATATTCTATTGAATATAAAACAAAAGTAATTTCGACACTGGGGAAATGAGATATATTTTTAAAGGGAAGCAGAAAAATTCATTGATAATCAATTCTTCTAATGACCATGTCATTGACCCACTAAAAGCCAATTCAGCAAATAACCAATTCTCTGAAAACCATGAGTCGGTCTTTGTGGTTTCTGAGTAGAAACCAGACAAGGAACCTGGACAAGGTCCCATCGCTAATCCACCCCAAGAAGTTACAGTCATAAAATGAGAAGGTTTGATGTGCATCTAGTTTTTTTTCTAATACATACTAACTTAATTACATCATTTATATTTAATAATTTTAGTTACCATCTAAGCTTTCCCTGTGTTTCATTGATGCTACTTTCCTGGAAGTACATGGTTTTTCTTCAGAGGTATTTTAATACCTGGTTTTATTTTATGCAAAAAAAAAAAAAGTTGGAGATGTAAATATGCATCCCTGGGGGCAGATTCAACAGAGATTTAGAAACTGTTTTTTAAATGGCTTCTCTAGTGTTCTCCACCCATCTTTAGACCATTTTATGCAATGCTCCTGCAAGATTAATCTTTGTAAAGCACAAGCCAATTGTGTTACCTTCCTTTGAGAAACAAAACACTATAAGGAAAAAAAAATGCCCTCCAAGATCTACTCAGAGTTTACAGGATAAAACTGTAATCAAATCCTGGCCTCATCTCCCTTCCCAGGCCCCCCAGGCTTTCCATCTCCCTAAGGGTCTGTCCTGTGTCATCCTGATTTCTAGTCACATCTTATTATAATATACTGACCCTATTAGGACATTGAGAGAAAGTCCTGCCAAGCTCACTTCCTTTTATCACCTAGCATAACACCTTCCTCCTACAGAGGAGATATGTAAGAAATGTATTTTAAGCCACCTAGTGCTATTATAAAATATTTTAACAGATTTTTTTTAACATGTCTCTTTTTTTGTTTAGTAAGTAAAAATCTGCCACATTAGTCAGGACGCTCTCATGTGTGAACACACCTGATCATACACACATACATATGCATCCTCCAAATAGCTTAGAGAATAAAAGAAAATGCATTGTGGGTGCGAAGTTCTAAAACAGGCGGATTAGCTTCAGGCGCAGCTGCATCAAGGGCCTCGAGTGCCAGCATCAAGATTGTCGCTTTCTCCATTTCCTGGACTGTGTCTCTGTACGTTGAGGGAAGGACAGCCACCCTAACCCTAAACTCACATCTAACACTCTTAACAAGATTTCCCAAAAGGAAAGGAGGACTTCTCCATAGAGTCCAAACAGCGAAATCCCACAGGGACTAAGAGGTCCACCTGGATCATGGGCCCATCCCTGAATCAGTCGTGCTCAGGGCTATGGGTCACCCTGAATGCTAAGACTGAATGCACATACTCAGTCCTGTGCACAAGAAGAAACTCCAGCAGAACCAAATAGAATTGTTGTTCACAAAGAAGAGGGACCCTCTTACTAAAAAAATGTGAAATAGATGCTAGATAGAGTTAAAAACAACAATAATGAAGATGTTCATTAAATCCCCCAAATTGAGCTACCTGCTACTGCTGAAAAACTTCCATAAAGAAACGACTGGGTCAGGGCTAGGGCAGAAAACGCATAAGTTGATCCAGGAATACCTTGTCATCTGGCAAAGCCAAAAAGCCCTCTGGTTTGACAAGAAGGAGCCAGCTTGAAGGGGTTTATCCTGGGCCACGACAGGGCTTCAGAGCAGACACTGAGAATGATCACTGGTCATGTCTGGAATATGCAAGCAAACTAACTCAATAATTTGAGAAATGGAAAAATATAACAGAAAGTACATGTATCTTATCTTTCTTATGTGAACTGTCCTCAGGTTAAGAAAATAATTTTAAGAGGAGATTTTTCTCCACAGAAGTATTCCACCTAATAAATGAAAAAGGAAAAATGACAATAAGCATTAGCGGTTGTTAAAAATCTCCAGAAAAGACAGCCAGGCAGACGTCACGTGCCTTCTTGTAGAAGTACACAAGAACATCTATGATGTGGTTTTGCCAAGAAAAAAAAAAGAATGAAAATATCATCAAACTTCTGAATCCAACCATTACTTTACAGAAAATATAGGGGTAGAAAATACAATTAGCAAAACCAGACTAAGGGAAGTCTTTAATAAAAATGATTTAGTATCCTCAACAAATAGATTACAAAGAAGAAATAAAACAATGAGTTGGAGGGGGCCTCTTCAGGGACATATTAACTAATTTTAATCTGAGACACATCAATCTAGTTTTAATTCCTGATCGATAAGCAAACTTAAAAAATGTATAAGACAATCAAAGATGAACTTGAACATTAATAGAATATTTACTAAGGAATTATTGTTGATTTCAAGCAATAATAATCTTAATGATAACATGATTTTTTTTCCTAAAGAGTCCTCATCTTTTGATATACATACTGAAATGTTTTAAAATCATATGTTTGAACACTTAATCATATTAAAGAATTGTTGCTAATTTTAAAGGCCTAATAACATTAATGATAATACAGTTCTTTTTCCTAAAGAGTACACATCTTTTGAATATGCATACTGATATATTAAATAATAATAAGATGTTTGGGATTTGCTTCAAAGAATTCACGGGGAAGAGAGAGGAAGATTAAGGTACAAGAGAGACAAGTTTGGCCATGAGTTGGTGGTTGCTGGAGCTCGATGATGGGTACATGTGGGAGCAGTATACTATTTGCTCTACTTTTGTATGCTTGAAATTTTTCATAATCTAAACATTTTAAGACCACCATTTAAAAAAAAAAAAAAAACAGAATGAGTTTAGGTATCACCAAATCACTTTGGTCCACTGATGAATCTGGAGTAGAAACATAGCTCCAGTATTTGTGGGCATCTTCATTAAAACTTAGGAGCAATTTCAGACTGTGATTACGACTGAAGTGCCCTTCCTACTTTCCCAAGAGAGCCTGGTGGGTCGAGTCTTCTATACAAGGCAACCCATGACCTTCCATCCAACGTCCTCCACTCTTGGAATAGTCTGAGGGCACATGACACAGAATCTGTAAAGGGATTGGGATTTTGGGACACCAAAAAGAATTATCATTAATCTATCATAAAGGTATAACCTAAATCAAAACCCCTTTTGGTTCTTCAACAAAACCAGCTTGTTCCCATATGGGCTTTTCTGGAACTTTCTGTCTCTTGCTCTTGGTAGGGTCAACTCTCTGCCAAGTGCTCAGACATCACCTCTTCCTGGACTCCTTCCCTGACCACAACTACCCCGATACTCAAACTGTTCTGTATCTCACTGGCTTCACTTTTCTCCTTCAGATCGGATTTCATCTGTAGCATCTTACGTATTTCTTGGTCCACGTGTAAATGTTTGATCAAAATGGCAGCAACGGCTGAGTGTTGCTCACCACCTGGGAGATACCTTACCTAGGACAGTCCCTGAAAACCATTAGATAATCAACAAATATTTGAATTAACAAATGCTTAATAGTTAAATCACTGCTAATCCACCAAATCTATTAGTTTGGCTACTACCATCTTACATTAAATACATATTATATATTACCTAAATATAATATATATGAATAATATAAATATTATCCATATATAATATACTTTATATATTTATATATATTTTTTCTAAGCATTTCCTATCTTGAATTTTAACAACAGAACAGCATCTATCATCTTCAATTATCCTTTTATTTTGCTAAGACTGATAATAGTTTAATTGGAACTAATAAAATATATAATATTAAAATAGATTTGGGAGTTGTTTTTTACCTTTTTGTAAGAACTTGCATGACAGTGCACAACCTTCAGACAATTAAAAGGATGTTCTGATAACTCTTTCCTGCTGTTACTAGAAGACAAGTTATTTGTACTAAGAGAGCAAGAAGCCCTATCTCAGAGAAATAGGGAATTGAGTAGTTTGCAGTTGTGAGAACAACAAAGTTAGCATTCAATTAAGCTCCATCACAAGATTTATACTAATCATTAACCAAAAGTTGTCTTCTGTTCAGTTTCAGGAAATTGAACAACACCCTGACACAGAAAGAGACCCCTTAAAAATTAAGCAATAATTATGGTATGTTTGCAAAATGCAGTCTATCTTTTGTATCTTGAGTTTCTTGGCTGTGTAATTTGCATACACATTAAACTCTGTGGGAAATTGGAAAGCAATTCAGAATTCAACAATTAAAAGATACGAATTAAAATTGTTAGCATTAACTTAAAGTTTATTGCTGGTGCAATGCTCTTGGATATAAATGAACTCTGATCAAGCAGTCATTTCTCTCTTGGAAGGTTCAACATACTTTCCACTTAGGTTTCCAATTGTACCTTTAGGTCATTAGTCTTACCAATGCCATTTCATGTTCGTAAATATATTCTTTAAATAAATATAAGCATGTATTGGATCAGATAGTTTTTTTTTTCATTAGAAAAACAAGATGAGTCAAATCACTCTGGTGTTCAGAAGGACTTGCCCATCTTAAAGTGTCTTAAAATTATGGGATCCTCAGATAATTCTGTACTTAATCTCAGCTAATAGTCAGAAAAGACCACTGTTTAGAGTGGTGAGCTTGAGAGCAAAACAGTCAACAGAACAATAGCCACATATTGCTTTTTCCTTTTTATAGATCTATATTTTAGTTATAAATAATGCACATCTATCTATCTCTACATATATGTATAAAAACTGATGTGGAAATCTGCAGTGCTCTGCTAAAGTTTTCTTGGTAACATATTAAGAACTCTCTAGTCTAACTGCCTGGATGCAAAGCTCAGCTCTACCCCCTCCTAGATCTAAGACTAAAGGTATATTATCCTTTCAGCCTCTGAGTCCCTGCTGCAAAGTAGGGACAATAATAGTAATCAACTAATAGATTGGTTGTAAAGGTTGAATGAGGAAAAATTTAAATCCCTATATTTGACATGTAGAAAGTGCTCAATAATTACAAACCATTATTTTTGTAATGTAATATAATTAGATTATGAATCGAATCCCAGCCTACTGCCTCCTAGCTCTATGTCCCTGGACAAGTCATTAATAATTAACTTCTTTGTGCCTCACTGTCCTCATTGGTAAAATGAGGATATAGTACCTACATCATGGGGTTGTTAGGCTAGAAAATGAGTTAAACACCCCCAAACCACTTACAATAGTGCTTCGAATATATGCAAGCTTAACTATTTTAAACAATAAATATGTATGTATAAATAGGTAAATAGATATAGGTATCTAGATATATATACACATATATACACATGCACAGAGATAATGAAAGACAGCTGTTCCAATATAAAATTGGAAAAATTCCAGTGTTATTTTAACGTTATTCTAAACTAGAGATACTCAATATTATTCTGTTAAATTTAAAAACAAAGGTTGGATTAAACTTTCTTATATTCGAGATGGCCAGGAAATCAAAGAGCAATGATTTATTGGGAACTGCCATGTATTCTACATGGCCAAGTTTCAGATACAACAAAATGCTCTTGACATTATAACTCATGGAATATACTTGGATCATTGATGGTCCTTCAACATGCCCCAGGGCCACCAACATGGGGACCAATTATCAAGGTAAGTCCGGAAGTTTAGATTTTATGCTATAAATATACTTTCAATGGGAAAAAGCGAGCAGGGACTAGAAAGTTTCAAACTCACAGGAATGGGGTTATTTTTTCCTATATGTGTTTTCTAATAATGTGGTGGTTCATTTACGGGGGGATGGAGATGGAGAGAGAGAGGCAGATACTTATGTGTAGAGTTGTAAAATCTGAACCAATCTAAAGTGTGAGTATATCTAGCTTTTACTTCAAAGTTTTTCTCTTCTGTCTCCACCAGCAAGATTATTAGCTTGGGAATTTTAAAATATCCCTAGATCTATCACACACCATAATAATGAAGAACAAAATTGCCCCTAAAGTCAGCTACACACAAAGACACACACACACACACACAGTGCTACTTTTAGATCACAGTCATTTTGTAATCAATACAGGTTTGACTAAAGCAAATCATATCCTCTCATTAATTGATCACATTATACCCAATTCCCATTATATAAAGCCACACTGTAAAAGAAATATGCGTAACAAGGGAGTTGAGATATTAGCCTAAATTAAGGGGTCAGATAACACAGTAACCTTGTTCTGAATTTTTAATTTTCCACTTAACAAAGGAGTTTTAGTCACAATAATCAGATACAATATACATGACATATTTACATACACGCATACGTACACGTATCTGTTAACAGAATGGCCAATATATACAGACAAAAAAACAAAAACCCCAAGGACCTCATGCCCAATCAGGCATATATATGGATAAAGAGATATCCAAGTTAATTTGGAATTTCGTTTTCATAACTAACATCTCACCTTGTATCTACTATCTGAAGAGGATTTTTATCAGTCTCTGAAAGCAAATGGCTTACATGTAATTTGGTCAGTAACATATAAAATGTTTGAAGAGTAACAAAATAACGTATTTCAGAAAGAGCTGAATAAAATGATAGCTTTAGGACTTTCAAAATAAAACCAGGATCCTTTCTGGTAGAGAGGCATAAAAGAGATTAAGTGGACGGTACTTTCTCTGAATTATTGATGTAATCAAAACATGGGCAGATACACAACATTCGTCTTCCTGGTGCTGGACTCGACATCAAATTTTAGCTGGGTTTTGGCTTCCCCCCTCCCATTAAAAAATGCAAGAAAATTGGTCATCCATCCCTTGTTTACCTAAGAGATACAGAGTTTCCTAACAGTTCTTAACACGCCATTAAAAAGAGATAAGTGTGGGTGGTTTTCACAAGCAGGTGTGTGCAGCATTCACCTCCACCATCCATGTTTTAAGCTCCAGTCTGTGTTTACATCACTACCTGAGATTTTAAGATCATTAGAATACTGACATTTATCCCTAACCCTGCATTCGAGATGGAGACGGCTTCATTAAGTCGGGGGGCAGAATTCTAAATGCTATTAGACAAAGCTGTGCTCTCCACAGCTTAACCTTAAAGTGCTAATGCAGTGTTTTCCTCCTCATTTTGCAGACGGGAAAGGAGCTTCCTGTGGCTCCCTGATCCCGCCAATACCCCAAGCCCAATTCCCAGATTCCCCTCATGGCGGGCAGATACCATTTCAACAGATGTCAGGAACAGCTAAAGTGCACTTAGGCCTATTTGTTAAATTCCCGAAGGGGGAGGTAGATTGGCGAAATCCAGCCAGTAATTAAACCACATACTTCTTCTAAAGCTGCCTCTGCCCCTCTTCCCTGCATAATCTCTCTGCGTTGCATCAAATCATTTAGGCACTTATTGGCTACAATCAATACAATATGAGATACATTAATTTCCTCCCTGAGAGACTTTCAGGGAAGAGGTGGTATTGCTTCACAAGCATTTTGGAGCGTTCACGCAAGCACACTATCAAACGTAGCCATGTAGACTCTGTGCTCTATGCTGACAGATTTATGGTCTCCCCTGCCCCGTGCCCACGGAGCTGGGCTGCTGCCAAACACACGCAAATTGGATTGGAGAGAGAAACATTAAATATATTACCTAATGCACACAAATGCTAAATAGTGCAAATCATGGTGAAGAAGAGGCCTGGCTGAGCAGAATCTCAACAATTAAACTCAAGTCCTTCCATATGTTCCAGCACCCCTCGTGCCTCGCTATGTAGAATAAAATTACCAGGGTGGGGGGAAGATCTTTAGCCAGGTTTCCTGATCACAGATTCTGTGCCTTCCATGCAACAAGACTGCTTCTGCCCCTCACCTAGAATACGCTCCAGGAATCCTATCGTGAGCAAAGGCTTGCATGAGGGGAAAGAGCTCAGGAAGATCTGCACTATTCACTATCTTTTGATACTAAGAATGTGTTATATTTTTCTCAAGTCAACACACGTTATAGATCCAATTCTCAGAAGAATCATTTGAACAACAAGGCGTGACTCCCAGGGAAGCGTGCACTACCATGGTCTATGATTCCACGGCCCCCACGGCCAACTCACAGCCATCAATACTATTCAGCCCCCAATGATTTTACTCGACAAGTAAGACAAAGAAAAGAAAGCTGACAATACGGTTCAGTCCACCTATGGATCCCACACAGAACTAAAGGGGACTGCAGTTGACTAACAAAAGAAATCAGGGAAAGACCAGGAGGGTCAGGCTACAGATGCAAAATTAAAATCTATCATAAATTCAGACAATAACCATTCCCAGTGTCAGACTCCCGGCTTCATGTTTAAAGCAAAGAAGGAATTGTGGAAGCAGAATTCTGCATTTTACAATGAAAACCGTTGTAATTTTCTCATTAACTACACTGTGCGTGGGTGTTGAGCAGTGAAGGTGATGAAACATCAGAAATCTTTTCTTTTCTTTTTGAAAGGGAAAGAATCGGGCTTTCTGGGCAATGGCCATCAGTCATGACATGATACACAAAGAATTCTAGATATAAGGGAGTCAGAAAAGACTGGCCTTGGGGCTCTCCCAGTGTGACCTTGGGTAGATCACAGGACCTCCTTGGACTCAGGCCACCTTGTCTGTAAAACCGTTTGCTGGTTGCTGAAGCCCTCTGTGGCTCTAACAGCATATGGTTCAAGTTATGTAACTTGTGTCCTTAACTGCCCTCTTACCTAGTCTTTCCTTTCCGTGCAGTGAACACCACAGAGAAATGCCACAGCTACTAATGAGCCCAAGCTGACCTTGGAAGGCGCCAACAACCTACATAAGAATCTGCTTCTTGATTAGCCGGATTCTGCTCAGCTTCCTACACAGACTGGCTAGGAAGAGACGGTGAAACCTGTTCCCGCTAAGGAATGGGTGGAATTCTGATGGACAAAGACATATACCAGTATTTTCCAGACATGGATCGCACTCTGACAGTTTTCAAGCAGTGGTTTTTGGAGTATCAGCATTTGAAACACTGAATCCTGCTAACAACACAGATCTGGGACATCCCCACCACCCTGTTAATTGAATCAGAAACTCTGTAGGTGGACCCTAAGACATTGAATTTGGAATAAAACCCCGAAGTGATTCCTATGTACATCAACATTTGAGAAATGGGTTGATCTTGACAATCACATGGTTAGTTCCTTTTACAAATGCAGATGTCTACATATTTGTGCAAATTGTTGCGTCAGCAACCCTGGAGACTATAAGCTTCCCAAAGCCCAGAAGGGGTTGTCCTCATCAATGTCTCCCTGGCAGCCTGTCTAGTACCAAGTGTATACAGATGCGCACACCGGTGGTCAATATTGAAGAAATGCAACTCTCCACCCTCAGTGTGTAGTCAATGAGAATGTCTAGGCACAGAGCTTTGGAATCTCTGGAATATGTAATCGATGAGCAATGTGGTGGGTAGTTCTCATTGACAAGAAACTGAGAGAACCACCTTTCTCATCTGTGCCACTTACCATGAAAAATGACAGCCTTATTTTACATATTAAAAAAAAATCACAAATAGGGACATCATCATTTTCTGTTCTCAAAGCTCTTTGATCTTCTTTCCCTGGACTTTGACAAGAAGGTTGGGCTTGAATTCACCTGAGCTGGATGGTGAAGATGATGAAAGATCAGTGGGCTTAAGTAACCTGTTCAGGGTCACCTTCACAGCTATATGATGAGATTTTGACTTGGTGAATTTGGATAATTTTTGTGAGAAAGGGTGTTGTCTGTCTATGCAATTACTACCAGAATAAAAGAAAGCAAAGCGAATGGACTGCAAAATTGAGAGTTTTGGTTCTGCTTATTTATTCAACAAACGCTCACTGAATGCCTACTATGAGTTCAGCACTTCATTAGCTGTCAGGGACACATGCTGAGCCAAAAGCATGCAGTACCTGCCCTCCTGAAGTTTGTATTCTGTTACAGCAGACTTAAAAAAATTCTATTTTTTTTTTTTTTTAGATATTGAAATTAACTTTTTTCTTTTTTTCTTTTTTTTTTTTATTTCAGCATAATATGAGGGTACAGATGTTTAGGTTACGTGTGTTGCCCTTGCCTCCCCTGTCTTTTGTTTTTTCTTAAATACTTTTTATTGTTTATAGTTAAGGTATAGTACAATGAAGATTATGGTGAAGCAAATTAACATAGCCATCATCTTGGTTTTCTTTACGGTGTATTTTTAAATACTAAAAAATGTAAACATTCATATAGTCAGTTTTCTTTTCTTTTTCACACTTTCTGGCTTAAATTTCATTTTCCAAAGGATCCTTGACAGCATAAGGTTATAAAGAACTCCACGGGATTCTAGCAAGGGAAGCAAGCAGGCCTATATCTGCAGCCTCTATTTCCTCACCTCCCATCTGATCCTGAACGTTAATCCCAGTGCCCTCTACCCGTTTCCTGGGTGAGCAGTCATCTCCTTAGTTACCAAATCTAGAGGCCAGTTTCCAGAATTTTCTTATTTGGCCGCTCCATACCTTTTCCCATTGCCCCTCTCTGGAAGGTCTATCTCGTGATTCCATCAGCACCTCTGTCTTAGGTAGGTCCCGACACTCTGTCCTTTTATTCTCAAAACAGTCTGCAGGGACAACTTCTGCTCACCTCTTAAACAGCTGTGCTGTCCAGAGCTGTGCCTGCTTCTATTCTTATACTTCTAATCCACCCCAGTAACTACGTCTACATGGATGGGCAACTTATACGTGAGTTTATCTAAGGATTGCCATACACAAGGTAAAGAGAATGGTTTATATACAATAATATGGAGAAAAAGTCCTAATTGTAGTATTAAATAAGAACAAATCATAATGCATTATACACTGTATAATGCCCTTTAGTAAAAAAAAAAAAAGTCCTTCTACAGATAATGATATAAATAGACAGCAGCATATACAACTGTAAATATATAGGTATATTCATAGACAAACTATCTAGATCCACACTGCCCGCTACAAATATAATGTAAGCAATGTATAAAATTCTAAATTTTCTAGTAGCCACATTTAAAGAAGAAAAAGAAAAAAGAAAACAGGTAAAACTAATTTTAAAAATATGCTCTATTTAGCCCAATATGTTATCATATCAACAGGCAATCAGTTTCTTCAAAAGTGTCCATGAACTATTTTACATCCTTTTATTGTACTAAGTCTTTGAAATCTGGTGTACATATTTTCCTGCTCAATATCCCCATGTGGCTAGTGGCCACCAAACTGGACAGTGAGATCACAGATGATTTCCATCATCCCGGGAAATTCTAGTAGACAGCACTAGGCTACAGAGCTTTGGTGACAGCAGAGAGTCCTCCCACTTGGAAGAAACAAGCAGTAGAATGCAAACTTATTTTCCAAAATTTAGGGGGAGATTTACTGTTAGGACACCATTAACTCTTCGGGGTGTTTTTCGGGAAATGTGTTTTGTCTCTCACATGTTCCTATGTTCTCACTGCTCTCTGGACACGCATTTGATTCCTGGGTTCATCATTTCCTGGCTGTGTGCTCTGGGGTAAGTAATAGTCTCTCCGTATCTAATTTTTCCACTAGTAACATGGCCATGATGAGGAATAAATAAGATAATGCAAGTGTGGAGTGCCTTGCCGACATTTAGTGAACTCAAGTTTCCTTCGGGGTCTCATTCTAGTCATCATAAACATTTCAGTTCTGATCTGAATAAGGATAAAATGGACTGCTTTGAGATACCCCCTTAATAAAACAGCATTTCTACATTTCTTCTGCCCTTGTCTGACCAAAAAGTCATCCCAGCAGCCTTGTAATGTTTGTCCTTATTCTATTTCCCGCTGCCGCTGCAAGAGGCATGAAACAGCCAAATATGGTCGGGCATTGGGTGCATTTCCATACCAAGTTTGCATTTCTAGATTGCAAGGTCTAACCTAGAGGTAAGTGTAGCCCCCAGTCATGAGCAATATTTTAATGAAATGGAAACTCCATCTAGGAATGAGATGGTGTGTATGTTTGTATATCTGTGTCCATGGAGATGTGCATCTGTACACGCGCATGCACGTGTGTGTGGGGCATGCATGTATGTGTGTGTATCTGTCTTGAAAGTTTTCTGCTGCTGTTCTGAGATTAGCTCAGTGGCCTGGGAAATAAGCTGGCCTGAAATCAGAAACCACAGCAGCTCTGAAACTTTAGGCCAATTGGTCATTCTCTCTTGTGCTCCTCTTTTTAATCTGAAAAACACCGGAAGCTAGACCAGATGATTCCTAAGATTCCGTCTAGCATGACTATCCCATAATTCAGTGAATCTGTGCATAACCAGGGCCAGGGTTTTTATTCTCATTATCATGGGTAATAAGGAGCTGGAAAAACACTTCAGTCCTCTATCAAAATGCTGTTCTCTTATTGAGCACCTGTTACGAGGCCCACTCCACCCACACGAGACCCTGATAAATGGAAGCTGCTAATGGACCGCTTGGATGGTGCCCAGGAAGAGGGCAGACTATTCACGAGGCCTCATTTGCAAGTTTCGTTCCACTCGGCATTGACTCACCAAGCAATCCTGAAACTATAATAAATGGCATTCAAAAAGCACAAAATTCGGGTAGGGAATGCAGGAGGGGTGGGCAGGGAAGGAGGGGTTGGATTAGATGACTTTTCAGGTCCCTCTGCGTTTTGAGATTCTAGGATTCTGCTAGGATGGGATTTAATAAATCATCAACCAAGACACACAAAACATACAGGCAACTGCCCTATATATGTTTGGTTACTTTCCTAAAGGCAAGTAGAGCAGTACATCCCAGTGGCACCCGGACGACCCTCTTTGTTGTCAGGAAAAGATGCCTGCAAAGAATTTGAAGTGGAGTTGGAGAAGAAGAGAGGGAGAGAGGAAAAGAGGAGGAGAGAGAGAGAGAATGAGAGAATGTGGTAAAATGTTAAAAACTGGTGATTCTGGTAGGGGTATGTGGGTACTATTGTAACTAGTCTTACATTTTTTCAAAACAAGAAGCTGGAAAATGTTGCACATTTTTTTCAAAAAATAAATAGAACCTAAAAGTTGAAAATAAGCATATCCTCTAAAATGACTTCCTAGAAGATGTTTTTTGAAAAAAGATTTCTTTGGTCCAGTAAATTTGGGAACTGCTTCATTCTAGATCTTCCTCATGGAGAGTCACAATTCACATTGCTCAGCATGTTAAAGGTACAGAGAAGTCCTGCAAAAAAGAAATCTACTTCATCTTGTTAACCCAATGTATTCAACACTTGTTTTTGTTTTGTTTTGTTTGCTGCTGTTGTTTGAGACAAGGTCCCACTCTGTCGCCCAGGCTAGGGTACAGTGGTGTCATCATAGCTCACTATAACCTCAAACTCCTGGGCTTAAGCAATCCTCCCATCTCAGCCTCCTAAGTAGCTGGGACTAAAGACGTGTGCCACCATAACCAGCTAATCTTTCTATTTTTTGTAGATAGGAGGTCTCGTTCTTGCTCAGGCTGGTCTCAAACTCTTGATTTCAAGCCATCCTCCGGCCTCTGCCTCCCAAAGTGATAGGATTACAGGTATGAGCCACTGCACCCAGCCCATACTGGTTTTTAGAACTACAGACCCATATGTGCACACTCATATGTGTTTGTGGAGCATCTATTAACCTACGAAGAAATTGACATTTCAGAAACACATATTGGTTCATTCTTTGTTTCATTTATTCGTCTCAAATTATTTACTATGTGCTACACATATAGAAACATAATAAGAAGATATATTTCCTAATTACAAGTAAGACACAGCCCAGAAAAGAGGAAAGATAAGAGAAAAAAAGATGATTAAAATAGAATCTGATTATATGTTTTAAACCACACTGTGCTACAGAAGTGTCAAAGTTAAAAGATGGAATAACAATGTGTACTTAACAGAAGAGAGAAGCAGTATCCTACCCTAAGCAGGTGCCTGGAAAGGTCCTGCTCAGCCCAGAATATCCCCTGTAGATTTTTCGAGGATCCTTCCCTTCTAATTTTTCATTTTCCTCATAAAAGATTTATAAGTAAAGAAGTCACACGGTAAACCTGCTGGGAAGACCTAAGATTTTGTCCAGTGTAAATATTACACAATTCAATGAATCTGAAATTCACTCTAACTTGGCGATCACTGAGAGTGAGGATGCTTTAGGCTGCAAGTAACGAAACCTGATTAACAGTGGCTCGATCCATAGGGATAGTTATTGTTTGCCTGGTCACATGTCTAGCAGGAGATGGCCCCGGGCTGGTTTGGTGGTTTGGCAGTGACAGCAGGACTCAGGCTTTTTCACACATATCCGAGGTGACACTGATACCATCCTAAGCTCCATTTTGCAGATCAAAGAGCTGCCAAATTTCTGCAGGTCATACAGGTAGAAAAGGAGGAGGCAGGATTTTAAATACAGTAAACTGCAGAGATTGCTTTTATTCATGACACAACACTGCCACGCACACAACACGTCCAGGAGCAGCTTTTCCACGTGGCAACCCAGCTGGGGCCTGATGTCTTTGTCCACCAGCCATCACTCCCCTTTGGCCCAGAGTAGCAGGTGCATCTCATGGCACCCACACAGCCTACATTACAGCACACGCGCCTCTCAGCAGAAGACCAGACCTCCACGCACGCCCATGAATACAACACTATTTTCCCAGGAACCCGTAGGCCTCGCCTCTTCTCCCAAGAGATTTATAATTAAGCCTGCGAAAAATTAAGAAATTAATATAAAAGTTGCCATGTTGCCAATGCTTTTATTATACTTTAATTTACTGGAAACATTTTCACACCACCCCTGGGGAGTAAGTGCAATGCAAAACTGCTTACATCGCTCTTAAAAGCTGAAGTAAGCGTTTCCTTTTCATCTTCCATAATCCTATTAAAAAAAAAAAAACTAGCAAGTCTGTGGACCAGAAGCAACAAATAGATAATTATATCACTCTGGATATTTCTGCCTCCCCTGGCTTTTCTGAGTACCCTCCCCCAATAATTTTACACTTTCCTTATAATTTATTTACAGGTAAAGAAGAGATGAACTAAACTCATTGGACAGACAACTGCACATCACTCTAATTCAGTTACTAGTGATTCCCGGCAGCTCTGCAGTCTCCAGCGGGATAAAGCAAGTGACTCAGCTGAGATCAGGGAATATCAGAGGAAGGGGTGGAGGCTTGGTGCACCCTCAGTGCTAGGAAGTCACAGAGGGAATAGCTAAGTGTCTGGGTACCCAGAAAAACACAATTTGAGTCCTAGCGTGGCTACATCCCAGAATTGCAATATTAGATGAGCTACCAAAATCCTCGGAGCCTCAGTTTCCACATCCTCCAAGATGAGGTCATAGCAAATCTACCTCTTGCATTGATTGTGAATATCAAATGCGACAAGTACATGAAAAGGCTTTGCTCAGTGCCCCAGTGCACCAAAGACTGATCAACTCACGGAAACTATGATATGGAACTGCTGAAATAGAGAGTCTGCTGATGGGAAAGGAACAGAGAGATAGGCCGTCTGTGAGACCCCTGCGGGATCCATCCCACCGATGACTCTCACGGATGAACGAGAAGTGGCTTGTTGCAGGAAAAGGACTTAAGCGGGGGGTGGCCAATGCTCCCGGATCTGAGCCCTGACTCTGGGATTACACTCTGTTGTTACCAAGAGAATCAACAAAAATCCAAACCACACGCTGGCCAATGACGGCAAACAGGTTTCCATAAAGATCAAAACGGGATGCTGTATGTGAGTCTTTGTTACCTGGAAAAGGCTTTTCACCCGAAAGGTGCTAAACTTCTCCCTGGGTACTTGGAATCGAGCCATAGGACCATTCCAAGGCTTCTCAAATGGGATGCGGGATGATGTACAGCCCCGTAATATAAACACAGACACACACTGCTCCCTCCAACTCCTAACTCCCCGTGGGAGAGTTGGAATCTTGGCCCTGGTGTGTTTCTTCCATGAGAAATATCAACGTCTTTTGATAATTGGAATTTTTCAGAAAACCCTGCCACCTCAAATGTATTAAAAACATTTTTCAAAACTCAGTTTTGATTCTCA
The DNA here is from genome assembly GCA_963575035.1 of Avahi laniger. NCBI lineage: Eukaryota > Metazoa > Chordata > Mammalia > Primates > Indriidae > Avahi > Avahi laniger. Next base: position 26,105 of record CAUYSK010033878.1, on the reverse strand, counting down.
TGTCAAATGTCAGCTTGGAAAACATTTTTATGGCCACGGGTAACCCATGGGCCAAGGAATGCAAACAGAGAAGACATTGACAGTAAGAAGAGAGCTTTCGTGATCTTGTTCTTGTGCCCTTCTCTGTTTGTAAATGACAAATAAGTTTGTGGAGGAAAAGAAACGATTAAAAAAGAAAAGAAATGGCTATATGATAATTAACCTAATAGGTAACATAACATGGAAAGACAGTGTCCGTATCATAAACACACACAGCACACGCACCCCATTTATATAGGAAATGAATGTTGCAATAATCTTTTAAGGTATTTCAGTGAGAAATGCTTTTAGTTGCAAGTAACAGAAATCCTGACTTCAGAGGCTTATGTAAATAGAGATAAATTTTCTCACATGCTGTAAGTCCAGGAGTGGCTTGTCCTGTCACTGTTCCAGTATATACTGTGATGTCAGAGCCAATGTCCCACGCAGCGGTGAATCAGGTGTGGCAGCCCCATCATAGGACCATAATGACACCATTAAAGATGAGAAGAAGGGAAAAGGGTGGGAAAAGTGCCCACTCCAACAGGAAAAGGGAAGCCCCCCCACCCAAGAGACCCCTAGCAAACTGCCAGTCCCATCTTTCTGACCAGAACTTGTCACATGGCCACCCTCGCTGCACAGGAGGCTGGCAAAGCAAACCTCTAGCTGAGCACACGGCCAGCCCGAGTGCACCTGGTGTTTCTGTAAGCACCAGAAAACAGCAAACTGCTCACCAAGATAATTCTACATTTCTAGGAAACCTCCGTCCACTGTTACAATGAGGGATCAGAGCCTTTGACACTTATACACATAATAATGCCTCAACTGTTTATTTCTTTGTGTTTTCTTGAGACATAACTTATTTCTGCAACCCGAGGGAAAGTTACGGGCTGCCCCAGCTGTGACTGAGGGTCACACCACCGTTCCGTCCGCAGCCCTGCTGTCTCTTCTCTTAGAAAAGCATCGCTGTAGCCCATTGAAGGTATTGATTTCAATTAATCGCAACATACAGCCCCTCAATCAATAAAAGGTACAGGGGAAAGAACAGAAGCCGTAAATCACTTGTATTTCCTCTCTTCACAGAACTTTCCTTCACCTTTAATTGAGTGGTTCTGCTGTGCATGGATGTTGCTCAGATTCAGATGATGCATCCGTAATTATATGAACGGCTACACCTCACTCAATGCTATTATATCCTGGGCATTTAACCTGACAGCACCTCACAGAATCCTGCAATGGTTTCTCCTATTTTACTGTATTTTACCCTTATTCATATCTTATGGAGGAGAAAACTGAAAGTTGGGGATTTAAATATACTCTCAAGTTTCCAAATACTGTTAAAACTAGAGCCAAGATTTGAATTAGGGTCTGATTCTTGGTAAAATTTTATTTGAGCCCATCATAATCATGTTGAGTGTCTGGGCACTATTTTATGTAGATTATTTGTCATATCTCCTCTTCTCAGAAGTTACGCCCTCATGTCAGAGAGCATAAATGATGTGCCTGACCCAGTGCAGGAGGCAGACCTGGAATCTCCATGGAGACGTGTCTGGTCCCCTGGCCTCTCTTCACCTCCAAGGCGCCCCGCAGCATCTCCAGGGCATGATGTCGCAAAGCAGCTCTGCGTACGGGGTGGACGCCATTTCTTCCCTGACACAGGGAATGTAATGTAGCCACAGAACAAAGGCTTCACGCTACTGGGGTTCAAATCCTTCCTCCAAACTTCCTCTGAGATTTAGGGCATCCTGACTGAATTTGCACAACCGCAGCTGCCAGATCCCATAAAGCAGGACAGTAAGATGCTGAGGTTATTGAGAGGATTAAAAGAGAGAACATGTGGAAGACACCTACCTGGTAATACCTAGAATATAGAAAAGAGGGAGGGGGCTATATATCATGAGTGAGTTACTTAACTTCTATGAGCCTTGACTTCCCCTTCTGTAAAATGGGGATCATGATACAACCTACCTGTTATGAGAATTTAACGAGTGAATGTGCATCGGAGAATCCTAACTGCTCCTGGCAGGTACCATGTGCTCACTAAGTTCGCTGTCATCGTCATGACATCTATATGAGCAGTCACATCTAATTTCAAAGACCAGCTGATGACACTGCACCAGGAAAAAAGAACCCCAGTTTCTCACGGAGTACCACAATGGAGACATTTAGAGCATCTATAAAGTACAAAGCAATGCATTCTGATGCCAGAAACTTGTTTTTTAAGAAGCTTTCAAACGGAAGCAGAGGGCACAGCCAAGCCTGGCTAATTAGCTGCACTGCCTTATGCCATGGGGCCCAGGGCATCGCGCCCGGCTGTTGTGTTTGGGGCTGGAGCTGGCAAAGTCAGCTGTAATTGACACCCACGTGAGAGGAGGGGGCAGGGAAGGTTATAGGGAGGGAGGTCTTGGAGGACCCAGGAAACAAAGACAGGAGACGGTGCTGAGTGCCTTGCAGAGACACACTCAGCCATGCTGGGGGAGAAAGTTTGCTTTTGCTTATTTATGCGTTTTCTGGAGAGGCTGAAAGAGGCACCTCCTTCTGTGGTCTCTCCGGAGAGTCCCCTCTGCTCATGCTCACGTGTTTCTCGCAGACCAGATTGGGAAGCAGGTTTTCAAGGTACTGCAAACAAGCCTTTGATCCACCCAGTCTACGGGAAAAGAGGACATCCTTTCTTTCTTTTTCTTCTAAAATGCAGCTTTAATTCAACATTTCTCCATCCTAATTTCAATTCCTTTTAAACAATATTCAGAGAGAGACAGAGCCTTCTGATGTGCCTGGCACAGTGTCAGCACGAGAGCTGGTCAGCGAGGGCCCTGCAGGAATCAGTCTTTCCTGAGTTAGGAACCACACCAACGCCTGTCAGACCAATAGCTCTAGGAGTATAAAAGATGGTCGCCTCCGGAAACTAGATTCTGAAAATAATATTAACTTCGTTTACTCACGGGAAGGATCAGGCTTGTTGGAAGCAGGATGGAGGAAAAACAAGCAGGTACACTCCAGAACCGGACTGCCCATGTTCAGATTCCTGCTCTTAGTGCAGCAGAGCAGGTTTCTTAAACTCCCCATGCCTCAGTTTCCCCCCTCCATAATGGTAATAATTAACTATTGTGGTAACTTTTTGTTGTTGTTGTTAAGGCAGGGTCTCACTCAGTTGCCCAGGTTAGCCTAGAGTGCAGTGGCATCATCGTAGCTCACTGCAACCTCAAACTCCCGAGCTCAAGCGATCCTCCTGCCTCAGCCTCCCAAGTAGCTGGGACTACAGGTGCTCGCCACCATGCCTGATGTTTTCTATTTTTTTGTAGAGATGGGATCTGGACATGTTGCTCAGACTGGTCTTAAACTCCTGGTCTCAAGCGATCCTCCTACCTCAGCCTCCCAAAGAGCTAGGATTACAGATGTGAGCCACCATGCCTGGCCTTACAATAACCTCTCTGGAGCTCCTAGAAAAGTAAGTAGTTAATCAATGCTAATTTTATTATTCTTACAATTATTATCATTATTATCATCCTTATCTATTCACTCTAGAATTTCCTAAGTACCCACAAAATACATTTTAGGGACCATAAATAGAAAACTTTCAGCCCGTGCGCACGTGAGCAGTGCCAGTCACAAGCTGATGTACCAAGGAAGGAGATTCATGGCCTTTCACCAAATTCTGAGCATGGGGCTCAGTCTTCTCATCTGCAGAGTGGGGAAAAACACACCTGCTCAGTTTTCTCCCAGGTGTCACTGACACATGGGTGCTTGTGACACGACGCCTCCCAAGATCTGTACCAAGGTGGTATCTATGGCCGTGTGCAACGACTGCCATCCTCAGTTGCCCCAGTGAACAGTAACTTTTCTACGACAGGCCACGCTTGGGTCCGGAGGACCTTACATTCGCCACATCCGACTGGACCAGGGAAAGGCGCCCAGAGCGCCTATGTGCAGGCTGGCCAGCGTAGCAGCTCGGTGGAAGTGTCTTCCATGGTGTGATGATGGGAGACCCCGTCAGGTATCGTGGAGCGACAAAAGAGCAGAGATGGAAAAGTTCAGCCACCAGGAGGGCTGAAATCAGAGCGACCTCAGTGAGGCACTCACAGAAAAGTCTAAGGGGCTGCCAAGAAGACTCAGGAATCAAGATAAATAATATTTTAATACTTTTTTTTAGGAAAAAATCAATGCATGTAAAAAAAATCCATGATGATCAAAATATCAAAATTTTAATACAGATAGGATCCAACCTCCACCATGAATCACCTGATCTCCCTTCCCCTAATCCAACCCCGTCAGATCCTGTCATTATTTACAATTTGATACTTTATATCTCATGGACTTCTACATTAACTTCGATTACTGGCATTAATATATGGTTTATCTTGACTGCTGAGTTTCGTGGTGCCCTCTTAGATGTTGTGCCGTGGGCAAATGCTTCACTCTCCTTATCTGAGGCCCACTGCTGGGACTCGCAAAGCCAGTGCTGGGTCCTGTGTAGAGTGAAACACCTTCCCGACCTCTCTGATTCCTGAGCAGTGGCTGAGGTTTTCTGAACACCTGACTCTGCCCACCATGTGTTCTTATACAGTGGGATCGAATGAGAACAGTATTGCTGCATGAACGCGTCTGGCTCTACCCTTTGCACCAGAATGAGGGTGAGGGGCAGAGAGTGAAGAAGAGTCTTTCAGGACAAAAGAATAAGGATGAGGATGGAGGAGACCGTAGCTGTTCCCAGAAAGGGATGCACTGAATAAGGTGCATGGAGGTAAGCGGTTAGGAAAGCAAGGGAGCAACTGGCAAACCTTGATGAGGGAAGTACACAAGGAATGGCACAGGAATGACAAGTGTCCTGAGGTTTCTGTAGTGCCAAGCTCTGCAGAGTTTCAGAGTTAGATATAGAGAAGGAGTGGAAAAGGGACATTAATAAATGTTGCCATCCTCTTGATTGGTCTTCCAGAAATGCAAATGAACGATGTAATTTATAGCACCAGAAACTGGACTATTATTTCTTGAAATGGCAGCAATCCAAAACCATACCACCTGCATCTCTATGTTCCCACAGGTTATGACAATCCCCCGTTCATGGGTAACACAAGAGCAGCTTTGCTCCCCGAAACTGCAAAGTGACTATCCCACACACGATTCAACACGCTTTACTCAAAAATCCTGAACGGGTTTATTTTTCAGTCGATGGCCCAGCTTAAAAAAAAATGTTTCTTTGATAACTGTCAAAAACAATAAAAATTCCTCACCATTTACAATATCTATCTCACTATCCCCTTGGGAAGAAAGAAACAAACAGACTCTCCAAATAGAAGCTGAAAAATCAACGTTGAGCTTCTGCTGGAAATAGGAGACTTTCCACAAAAGAAAATTCCTGGTTGCATCCAGAACAGTCTATCACGTGCACGTTATGCTGTTGATATTACTGGGCAAAATGCTCCCTGACTGATTGATGTGTTATTATCTCTTATAGTTGAATTATCTCTGAAATGCCAACCATTATAATAAGTGCTGCTTTTGTCTGACAACAAAGCCGAGCTTTATTTTGTCTGTGTGGCACAGAAGGAAATGCATCAACTTGATTTCAAGTACTTACTGTTAATCATTCATTCTATTAATGGTGAGGCTACCCTCATGCCGTCCTAACACCCACACACGCACACATACGCACGCTTGAAACTGACAGCTTTGTCTCTATTTTTATTGAATAAACAGGAATTCAAACAGGCATTTCCTCATCCCCTCACCGCCAAACCCATCAGCCTTCCACTCGCAGAGCACCTAGAAAAACAAATCCACCGGCCTGTGTCTCCCACTGGGGTCCTGCAGAGACCTGCGGATGAGTCTGCCCTTGCACCTGTTCTTACCAGGCCCTTGTGTCCTCAGGGGTCTGCTCTTGCAATTTTCTCCTTGCTGTCCTGCATCATCAATGTCTCCACTTCTGGAGCATTCCAATCAGGACAAAAATATGGCACGGTATATTTGTACATCCGTGTTCAAAGCAGCACGATTCATAACAGCCAAGAAGTGGAAGGAAGCAACCTGAATGTCCACTGACAGATGAGTGGATAAACAGATTGTGGGATATACACACAAGGGAATATTATTCAGCCTCAAAAAGGAAGAAACACGCTGCATCACAGATGAACCTTGAGGACATGATGGTGATACAGTTTGGATACATGTCCCCTCCAAATCTCCTGTTGAAACCTGATCACCAACGAGGGCTTCGGGAAGCTTGGCGCCATCTCTCCGTGATGTGTGAACTCTTACTCTACTGGTTCACAGGAGAGCTGGTTGTTTAAAAGAGCCTGCCCCGCCTTGCTCCCTCTCTCGCCATGGGACACACCTGCTCCCCCTTCACCTTCTGCATGAGTGGAAGCTTCCCGAAGCCTTCACCAGAAACAGATGCTGGCACCGTGCTACCTGGACAGCCTACGGAACTGTGGGCCAAATGAACCTCTTTTCTTTGTAAATGACCCAGCCTCAGGTGTTCTGTTATAGTGGTGCAACATAGGCTAACACACATGGTAAGAGAAATAAGCCAGTCACTAAAAGAAAAATACCGTATGATGCTACTGACATGAGGCAGCCAAAGGAGTCAAAATCCCAGAGACAGAAAGGAGAACGGCAGTTACCAGGGGCTTGGGGAAGGGAGAAAGGCGAGGTGTGTAGGGGGTACAGAGTTTCAGATGTGCAAGATGAAAAGTTCTGGAGATCCGAATCACAACACCACAAATGTGCTTAACACGACTGAACTGTGCACTTACAAACGGTTCAGATAATCAGTTTTATGTTATGTGCTTTGCTGTGATATCTCCCTTGAATGAAAAGAAAAAATCTCTGACCTTCTGCTCCTCTCTCCCTTCCCCCTATATCCCTCGTGTGCAGGCATCACTCGTGTCTAGAGTGGGGGCCACCTGACCGTGCACTTGCACCCCTCAGCCCAAACCTGCCCGCTTTCCACCCCACCACCAGCGGCTGTTCGGGTGAAGGCGATCAGTGACTCACAGGTGATGAGACACACGCATCAGACACTTCCCTTACTCTTACTCTTAATTCTTTTCTTTCCCTTGCCCTCCTCGTCCAACGCAGGCAGGACTGTGAACTGCAACACCACAGCCCCAACCTCCCCACCTTCCGGCATCTCCGCTGACCCCACCCTCGTCCCAACGCTGTCGTCTCAGTCCAGGACTAGTGCAATGGCTTGCTAATTGGAACCTTTGTCCCCATGCTCTCCCCGCCCCTGCTCCATATTTCACGTAACAGCTGGTGATCTTTTAATAATGCAAACTGGGCAGGCATTCTACTGCTCAAACCCTCCAGTGGTTCCCCAACCAACACGCACACACACGCTCTCCTCCTATCACAGCCCGAAAGGCTCCGTGTGCTCTGACCCCTGCCAACCCCTCCAACCCCACCCGCACTGCTCTCCACTCTCTAATCCCCAGACAAGCAGGCACGGTTCCCACTTCGGGCTGTGTCACCTGTTCTTGCCACCTGGATTGCTCTTGCACTGGCATTTCTGTGGCTGGCACACTCCTTCCATTCCTTTCTCTGCTTACATTTCAATTTCCAAGAAGGTTTTCCAGAAGAAGCCAGTCCCAGTCACAATTCAGGCACCCTTTAACACACATCTCCCTATTTTAAATCTCTGTATGGCAAGTATTGTTTTCTGATCATTTCCCTTTCACCTGTTAGTGGGCTTATTTGTTTTTCGAATGTCTGTCTTCCTCCACTAGATCATAAGCCCTCATCCAATCAGGAAATGCATCTGTCCTGATCATCACTGTCTCAAAGAGACTGGATAGTACGGCCCTCAAGAAGTATTTGTCAAAGAAATCTGTTAAACATTCTATGCTCAAATAGGGGGAAAGAGGAAAAGAGCAGGTTTGCAGGTGTGTGCATGTGCGTGTCTCTGCGACGTAGCACAAAGGTCCCGTAGCCTAAACAATTGTCTTACTGGAAGAGCCTCCTTCCCTTACTGAGGCTGAACATTCCATGTCGTTTTTCCTAGACTCCCTTGAAGAAGCTAGGGCACGAGACCCAGTTCTGGTCAATGGGTGCTATGCTGTCAATGTACATGTCCTCCCCAAAATTCGTATGCTGGAACCTCATATCCAATGTGATACTATGAAGAGGTAGAGCCTTTAGGAGGTGTCTAGGCCATGAGGGCAGAGCCCTCGGAGCCGGGGCATGGGATTAGTGTCCTAGGAAGAGAAGCTTGAGGGAGCCCTATGGCCCTTCCGTCACGTGGGGACACAGAACAAGGTGCCCTCTATGGGCAGAGAACAGCCCTCACCAGATACCAAATGTGTCGGTGCCTTGATCTGAGACTTCCCAGTCTTCAGCACTATGAACACCGAAGTTCTATTATTCATAAATCACCCAGTCTAAGGTATTTTGTTGTAGCAGCTTGAAAGGACTAAGACAATGGGGCTTCCAGGGAAGTCTCAGGGGGTGGGTGCAGTAGATTATTGGACCAAGCTTGTCATCTCTATGTGTCATGACTGGAACCGCACTAACTCTCTTGCAACTGGGAAGACCCAAACCTAAGGAGCATGTCACTGTGCTGAGAAAGGGAAAGGACACAAACAGTCTTGGTGACTCTTTGATGACACTGTGGAGTTGTTTTCTCATCCTGGAAGAACTTTTTATTACATAAAATAACAGAAGCCCTTATAGTGTGATGCTCATTTCCTTGGGAACTCTATGGCAGACCACTGAAAGAGGCTTGAAGGAGGTACCATCACAGTCCCAGCAATTAGTGTAATGCCTCTCACGGCTGACGGTCAAAATTAGGGCCAGGACCAGGGCGCAACACACAACTGAAGGGGGCGCCACAGAGCTCAATAATTCAAGATAAAACATCTTATTTTAAACCAGTTTTACAAAAATCGAAATTAATGTAAAACACACACAATAAACAAAATATACAAATTTTGTTTTTTCCTTTTTTTGAGACAGGGTCTCTGTCTGTCACCCAGGCTGCAGTGCAGTGGCATCATCACAGCTCACTGCAACCTCCAATTCCTGGGCTCAAGCGATCCTCCTGGCTCAGCCTCACAAGTAGCTGGGGCTATGGTGTAAGCCACCATACCTGGCTAATTTTTCTAATTTTGTAGAGATGAAGTCTCACTCTTGCTCAGGCTGATCTCGAACTCCTAGCCTCAAGAGATTCTCCAGCATTAGCTCCCCAAAAGTGCTAGGATTATAGGTGTGAGCCACCATGCCCCTAAAAATATCCAGATTTTAAATGAAGATGGGATCCCTGTGTTTGCATGGCTCTACCTTGCTCAACTCACTGCAACCCTGGACCCTACTCTAAACAATATTCGCTGAGTAACTGTCTAAGCGCTGTTTTTATTTTTTTTAAACACATGATCTTCAAGCTCTTCGGGAGAACTTATCCCCACTTGACAGGTGAAGGCCCCTAGAACTCAGAGAGAGGTTAAATTACCTATTTCAATGTCAGACAGCTAAGAGTGGTCTGAATGACTCTGAATTCGGTGCTCTTAACCGACACATCAGAAGGTCTCTCTTGTAAGTGGTCTTGACACCTCTCAGATAGGAACTGTATCAAGTGCCGGAGGAGGAAGGTGGGGGATTCCAACATTTAGACTTTGCTCTGATATCTTCCTTCTCTCAAAGTGCATTTCCTGAGCACCCACTAATCTGGCCATTGTTGGACTGGAGCTTTTCTCTAATGAGCTTATTAGATGAATCCTGACACACAGCCAAGAGTCATGAGTGGCCTCCAGCGGCCAGAAGACCCACAGGTTTTGATAAAAAGAAACCTGGATTAACACATTTTGAGCTAATGAAAGTAATCATCCAGTTTTCAAGGGAATAGGCGAGGGTGGGAGAGAACAGGACTTGGTGCGTGCCCCAGATGGCAGGCAGTTTCTCCTGGGCTTCTCCAAGCCCTCTGGGAGGCGGCACGTCGTGTACACGCAAACGCATAGTGACAGGCGGGGAGGAATCCGTCACTCACACCCGCACAGCACTCCGAGACCTTCCCTGCCAGACTTCCTCTCCTAAATCTGTATGCTCTTAGGAAAACACTAGTGGAGAACTTTAGCCAAAGGCAGGGAGGGGCCTGGGGTTCTCCGCGAGGACGGGGTGGCCAGCGTGGTCTCACTTCAGCTGCATGACACGGGAGCAGGGAAGGCCTGATTGAGGGGCAGAAAGAAGTGAAGAAAAGAGAGAAAAAAAATGCATGTTTTCGTCATTTCCATCGCAGCTAATTTCACCAGGCTGCTGTTCAGAGATCCTCTCTCAGAGTGACAGCTTGCCTGGGGGCTCTGCTGAGCTAAAGGCGCCAACTAAGAAAAGGCTGTCAGTCACTCTGAACGGAAAAGGAGCCACGGGAGGCCCCGCGATGAGGTTCCCACCCCGAGTCCCACCCCGAGGCCCAGCGGAGCGGCCCTCTGTGCAAGGGATCTGTGGGGCGCCTCTCGTGCTTCCCGGGTCGACCCCGCTGCCTCCCAGCCCCGTGGGCCTGCGGCTTCCTCGCAAGAGCAGAGGCAGCACCTTCCTGCTGCCTTCGGCAGAACTGCCAGCCTCGCTCCCGCCGTGTCTTCATCCTTCCGGCACCCGGGGCAGCTGAACAGTTGGCGGGAGGAATCGGAGCAGGGATTCGGGGCATCTTTTTTCAGACTGACGACCCAATTGCTCAGAAAGCCTGCCGGGGTGTTTCTAAACCCTCTCTCCTCACATTCCTCCTTGTAAGGTTTGGTGACCTTCTGCCTCCCACACACTCCCCAGGAACCCACAGCTGCACAGGCGGATGGGCACGCATAAGATAAGAAGGTCTGTTTCAGCCAAGGACCTACCCTGCCCAGGATCTTGGACCAGGCCCTTAAGAGAGCAGCAGAATTCTCGGGCAGGTACTTGCGTGTTCGACAGCAATCTCTGGGCAGAGCGGAGGGGCAAACAGGGCAGCAGATGAGATGGAAAGCGGGATGCGAGAAACACACGCGCGGGTCGGTTTACTCGGCAAACGTAGGATGTTTCCATTTTCCTTCCAAGATATCTTTCAAATGTATCCACTGCCCCCATTACTCAAACCTCACTATGTCTTCTACTAGCCCCTAACTGGCCTTCCCGTGGAGGCTTCAGCTTCCTCTAACCGGTTTCCCTGCTGCTGGAGTATGCCAGCCTCACCCCACTGCTAGTGGAGGGAGGGAGGGATGATGGACGGGTAAATGTAGGGGGCATGCACAGACAGATGACACGTGACAGCTAGGTAAGGAGGCAGATAATGGGTAGATGCATGTGTGGACAGAAAGATGATAGGCAGGTAGGAATGTGGATGGGTGGGGCATGTATAGCTACGTAGCTAACAGAGGATAGATGCATGCATGTACAGAGAGACAAATTATAGGTAGGTAGGTAGATAATAGATAGGTAGGTAGATATGCACAGAGTTACAGTGAGTTCTCAATGCACTTAGAATTTAAATCAAATTTTTTTTTTTTTTTTTTTTTGAGACAGAGTCTCACTGTGTTGCCTGGGCTAGAGTGCCATGGCATCAGCCTAGCTCACAGCAACCTCAAACTCCTGGGCTCAAGTGATCCTTCTGCCTCAGCCTCCCAAGTAGCTGGGACTACAGGCATGCGCCACCATGCCCGGCTAATTTTTTCTATATATGTTTAGTTGTCCAATTAATTTCTTTCTAATTTTAGTAGAGACGGGGTCTCGCTCTTGCTCAGGCTGGTTTCGAACTCCTGAGCTTAAACAATCCGCCCGCCTCGGCCTCCCAGAGAGCTAGGATTATAGGCGTGAGCCACCATGCCCGGCCTCCTATGCATGTCTTGATGGTGGGCAGCTCTTGGCCTTCCCCTCACTGTTGGGTGGACACAGGCAAATCCACACTGGTGACTGTCCCATGTTTGTGGGTCATGTAGTGTTCACTTCTTTCAGAGGGCTCACTTGGTCCACCACCAGCTGCTCCACACAGGGGACAAACCCCTGTGCTCTGCCCGCAGCCACCTCTTCCACCTGAGATGTCTGCACAGATGCAGACACATGAGCACAGATGGTGGGTGCCCCTTTGCACACCCCTCCCACCATTGCCTCCATGTGGCACTCCCTTTGCTGGCTGGGAAACTTGTTCCTGCACTAGCTCATTCACACGGGAGAGAAGCGCTACTGCTGCTCTGTTTGCCACGCGTCCACCAAAGAGGATTTGTTGGCCACTCATAGGTGTGTGCACACACAGGTGAGAAGCCTAACCCCTGCCCACAGTGTGGCATCTGCTTCTTCTATGTCTCCCTCCTGCTCGGCCTCTCTGATGAGAGGCCCTTTCCCTGCCCTGAGGGTGGGAAAAGCTTCCATTGAGAGCCCACCAGTGGATCTGGCAGGCAAACAGGGAAAGGCAAGGTGTGGGACCCCTCCTGGGCAGTCCCCATGCCAGGCCCTGCCCTTGGGGATCAGGACCCCCCAGTTCACGTCCACTATTTTTCAGGTAAATTCCAGGAGTGTGTGTGCTGGGTCAGGTGCCGTGAGGGAGCTCATGACGGAACATATCCTTTCTCACCGAGTGTTGGGGAAGGCCGTGCAGAGTGAGCGAGGGCCGGACAGAGGAAGAAAGGTGAGAGGTACAAAATGTCTAGGTGTCTGGCAGTAGGATCACTTGAGTCCAGGAGTTTGAGGTTGCTGTGAGCTAGGCTGATGCCACGGCACTCGCTCCAGGCAAGAGAGTGAGACTCTGTCTCAAAAAAAAAAAAAAAACAAAAAAAAACAAAATGTCTAGGTGTCTGGAAGGCCCCCTTCAGGGAGCAGGATGTGGAGGTAATGAGGAATGTATCAGTGAGGAATGTGCCACTCAGGAAGGGACAGGTTGAACTAGACTGTATGAATCTGTCAGGAAGGGGCAAGGCTCCTTTATTGTTCATCACCTTCCCCAAGGGCTAACTCTGCTTGCCCAAGTCTGGGTTCATGGTGCAGCGACACCTCCAGCAAAGGTCAGGTCCAGTCGGTCTATAAGGTGAAATCTGTGTGTGCTATAACTGGAGGCTGCACTTCCAGCCACCTCCCCTCACCGAGCATGAAACAAGGAGATATGAATTTCAAAGCCTTTCACCCAGTTTAGAGCTGCCAGTGCAACGCAGAGGACATTCCAGCTTCAAATCTCACCTCTGCCTTCATGAAGAGGTTTTGAACAAGCTGCTCAAGGTTTGGTTTTTTGTTTTCTGTTTTGTTTTTTTTTTTGATATAGTGTCTTGGTTTGTTGCCCAGGCACGAGGGCAGTGGTATGATCATAGCTCACTGCAACCTCAATCTTTCGGGCTCAAATGATCCTCCTGCCTCAGCCTCCTGAGTAGGTGGGACTACAGCTATGTGCCACCACACCCAGCTAATTTTTCTATTTTTTATAGAGACGAGGTCTTGCTATGTTGCTCAGGCTGGTCTTGAACTCCTAACCTCAAGTGATCCTCACACCAAGGCCTCCCAAAGTCCTAGGATTACAGGTGTGAGCCACTGTGCCCAGTCCTGCTCAGGTTTTTGATAATTGTGATATAAGGATAATTGTCTCCGTAAGGACCCTGGAAGGTGAGTTTCAACTGAGATCATCTACATCGATGTGCCAGGTACTTCATTGGCCTTCAAAACCATTTCCTTTTAATCAGCACAGGGTGCCTTTAGTCTTTATGTGGCCTCTTAGTGTGTAGACTCCCTGGGTCTCCTCCACCCTTCTCTGTTGTGGGCAATCTTCCTTTAAGAGGAGCACTGCTTGTTCCCATGCCCTGAGTGGACCCAGGAATTTATACAGAAGGGAGAGTGGGGGCTCTGCTTTCACATTAAGTCCTGGTCACATTAAGTCCTTCTTTCTCCAAAGTATTTTCCCACGGTTAAGAGCATTTAACTCTGCCTGATTCCTGGGTCCTGCCTTAGTGGCTCCCACTGGGATGATGGCAAACCTGGCCAAATGGACTCTTGACAGCAAGAGGCCAGAAGGACCAGGCAGAGGCTGCATCTTCAGTCTGGCTTGCCTTCCCCCTTCCTGGATGTGCACCTCCTCACCTCAGTATTTTATCATCTTTCTTTCCTGTTCAATCTCATCTCCTCATTCAGGTGATAGCACAGCCTTACCATTAAGGCAAGATGTCTACAGAAGAAGTCTGATTCCTTCCCCGCTTCCTCTGTTCAGTCGCTTCCTTCCTTCCAGATGAAATGGTTTGCTATCCATTTGCCTTTTTATTCTTTTAGCAGCCTAAGTTTGCATTCTTATTTCTGCAAAGCGAACTACGTGTATGCAGAAAGAGTAGGCACAAAGCTATCAGTTCATCCTGCAAACTACCAGAAACCACAAACTTCCTAAAACATTGGAAGGTTATTCACTTCTATAGACTTATTTAGGAGCTTCCCAACGTACAGAATAAAGCCCTCCCATATCTGGTGTCAGCTCACCCTTTCAATCCTTCGGTTTTACCATAAATGTATTTTACTACATCAGAAAGTATCATTATTCCCTTCACACCTAGGAATTTCCTGAATTTGTGCTAGAGACTTTTATGGCCACAGAATTCAGCTGTTTATTCAACAAATGTACATTGAGCACCACTGCCCTGCCTAAATCCTACCCCTTCATAGACCAAACCTGCTTCCCACCTGATGCATCAATCTGGAAGTTCATTAAGAAGAGGGATTCTGGCCAGGCATAGTGGTTCATGCCTGTAATCCTAGCACTCTGGGAGTGAGGTCAGGAGTTCAAGACCAGCCTGAGTAAGAGCAAGATCTTGTCTCTACCAAAAAAAAAAAAAAAGAAGAAAGAAAGAAAGAAAGAAAAGAAAGGAAGGAAGGAAGGAAAGAAAGAAAGAAAGAGAGAGAGAGAGAAAGAAAGAAAGAAAAAGAAAGAAAGAAAGAAAGAAAGAAAAGAAAGAAAGAAAAAAAGAAAGAAAGAAAGAAAGAAAGAAAGAAAGAAAGAAAGAAAGAAAGAAAGAAAGAAAGAAAGAAAAATTAGCTAGTCCAGGCTACTCTGGAGGCTGAGGCGGGAGGATCGCTTGAGCCCAGGAGTCTGAGGTTACAGTGAGCTATGATGATGCCACGGCACTCTACCCAGGGCAACAGAGCGAAACTCTGTCTCAAAAAAGAAAAAAAAAAAAAAGGAAGAAAAAGAAAGAGAGGAGGAGGAGGAAGAGGAGGAGGAGGAGAGGGATTATATTGTTACTCATCATTTGGGCAATTTTGACATTCTACCAATGCTGTCCACCCCCTCCCTGCCCTAAATCCCTACTAGTTCAATAAACAGCCACCTTTCCCTAGGTCAGAATAGAACTCAAGAAATGTTAACTGCAGTTTTTTTCTGTCGCCTTTGTTCAAACATCTTCTTCCTCTGAATGTCTCACAGCCTGTCTTATTTTGTGACTTTTTCTGTCACATTGTTTGTCATTATTCCTGATGGCTTTGAAGTTAGTGTTTTGGCCATAGTAGGTGCTTTAAAATATTGATGAATGGGTTAGACAGATAGATGTGTATGTTACCAACTGAGGTGAGAGATTGGCAAATGGCATATTCTCTTGCCCCCAATACCTCTGGGAGATGGCCCTGAGCTGGTGAAACTCTGCATCATAACACTTACACAGGAGAAGGGAATGATAGGGCGGGTGCTGGCTGGTTCTATCAGCAATTTTCTGTGCCTTTCACATACATATTTGAATCATTCTATTACTAGTAGTTGTGAATTTATATGCCTCACTAGACTGTAAACTGCATTTAAAGAACAGCCCATGACTTATTTCTGTAACCCTGCATCTCCTAACTGCCTAGCACTATGTTTTGTGCATTGAACAAATGTCATGTAAAAATAATGTATGAAGATTATGCAGAAGATTGAACCTGAGAAGAGACCAAGAGCTGAGGAATTCCTGGGTTGGCAAGCAAATTAGGATAGTGTTAAGAAAGATGCCCAGTTCAGTGATGTGAATAAAGGCCCTATCAGCTCCAGGTTTAAATCTTTGTCCCTCCTCCTTACCAGCAACGTGGCCCTGGAAACTCAGGGAATTCCTCTGAGATCGTTTCTTCAACAGTAGAACCAGATGATAACCACCAGTTCACAAAATGGTAGCAAAGAATAAATAAAAGCAAATATGTAATATGTTGGGCATGCCGCCTGCCCCCAGGAAACAATAACGTTAATTTCCTCCCCTAAAAGGGTAACAATGAAGTTAACTATCATCCAAAAGGAAGGATGCTCTGAGAAAACCACAAAAAGAACAACGATAATCTCAGCTCCGGCTTGGCCCGAGGGGCTCTGACGCTCAGATCCTTCCCTAATTCAGAGATAGGTCGAGTCGGCCACTGAACAATGAAAAACAGCTAGAGGGCCTTCCACTGATCCTAGGTCGCCACAACCTGCTTCAGAACTCAAGGTAGTCGCCCGACACTAAGGAATCAGATTCCTGCCCTTACGCCTTTGTTGACCTCGTTCAAACAGGCGCCTTTGCCAGCACCCAATCAGAACGTTCGATCTTCGGCCAACGCCCAATGAACGCATGTAATGGAGAGAGGAAAAACAGAGGACGTGAAGCCCAATCGCAGCGCCATTACTCTTGAGGGCAGAGAGGTTAGGAAGCCGGCATGGCGCTCCGGTCAATAAAATCGATAGCTGGAAGCTGCCTGTGTTCCAGGCAAAGGCGGTGCAGTAGCAGCGCCGCCATTTTCCCCGAAGGCATCTTCCGGTGCCTTTCACCCAAGTTCGGGCAGGAGTTTCCTGAATAACAGAGAAAGGTTTCCGTTAGCCCTGCGGGCGGCCGATTCCGATTCCCTCCGGCCCTCCCCGGCCACGCTCAGCCCTGGTCCGGCTGGGGCTCCTAAATCCCGGGGTCCGCCAGCGACCAAGGGCCGAGGCCTGGACGGGGAAGGCCGTGGGGCCGGCTTCTCAGGTCCAATGGCGCCGCCTTCGGCTCCGCTAGCCGCGCGGGGACCAGGACAAGCCAGACCCAGTCGGAGAAGGGGAAGGAGGCCGAGGGCTGTGAAGTTCGTGGACGTGGCCGTGTACTTCTCCCCAGAGGAGTGGGGATGTCTGCGGCCCGCGCAGAGGGCCCTGTACCGGGACGTGATGCGGGAGACCTACGGCCACCTGGGCGCGCTCGGTGAGGCCCGGCCCAATCCGCTTCCGCGGGGCGCGAAGGGCTGGAGGAGCTTGGGGGCGGGGGGAGGGCAGGGAGTTCAAGGTCCTGGCTTGCGACCAGGTTGTGTCAGGGGAGAGGGCAGGGGCTCGGCGGGAGATGCCATCGGGTAGATATTTACCCAGTGTTACTTAGGAGCTGGCCCTCTGACTTGGTGTTCTCCTTCCCCAGGGTGCGCAGGTCCCAAACCAGCCCTTATCTCTTGGTTGGAACGAAATACCGATGACTGGGAACCAGCTGCCCTAGACCCACAGGAGTACCCAAGAGGGGTAACAGTCCAGAGAAGTGAGTGAAAAATAACCTTGGAGAGCCTGCCGCCCTCCTATAACGTTCTAGTCTCTAATGACTCAGTCCAGAGTTTTGTCCCATGACCCATGCTGTGGTGCTGCATTTACTGTGTTTATTTTCGCAGCCTCAGGTTCTTGTCTCTGGTGGTGTGGGGCGGTCCACCACACACAGATTCCCACGTCACTTTGCAAGCTAACCACCTATACTTCTCGATTGTGTGTAAAAGAATCAATGAGCTTTTAAAAGGAGCTACCTTCCTGCCTCCTTCCCAGGGTCCCTGCCCCCAGCTCCTTTGAATTGGGTCCTGACTGAGAGACCCTAAACTTCTCGGAGTTTTCTGGGTTTTGGTTAAAAGGAGCTCGTGGGGTACCTGGGATGCAGGCCTCTTTCTGCTCTTATGGTGGGGTGACCCTAATCAGTGAAGGACATAC
Organism: Avahi laniger; assembly: GCA_963575035.1. Classification (NCBI taxonomy): domain Eukaryota; kingdom Metazoa; phylum Chordata; class Mammalia; order Primates; family Indriidae; genus Avahi; species Avahi laniger. The sequence continues at coordinate 8,254 of CAUYSK010033878.1, read as the reverse complement.
TGCACTTTCCTCAGGATCAAGCAAAGCTCTGGTTAACACCATTCTGGAAGAAAGACACCAGCCAGATCCACCAGGGGCAGATGGAACTGTCTGGGCTGGAGTTTCTGTGCCAGATTCTCTAAGGCCAGGGATATCTTTCAGAGGTTCAGATCTAACCATCATATTTCCTTGCCTAAAACTTTTCAGTTAGTTTTTGCCAAAATTGTCAAATGGCTGTCGGTTATATCTAAGTCATTTGGGGAACTTGGTAAAAATACAGATTCCAGGACCTCATCCCAGAACTATTGATTCACTCTTGTGGATGACTATGAACTTGTATTTTTTAATCGCCTCAGTTGATTTTGATATACATCCAAATTTGTGAGTCACTGGATAAAATATAGTCCAGGGTCCTTTTTCTAAATTTTTTAATTTTAATTTTTTTAAAATTAGAGATGGGGTCTTGTTCTTGCTCAGGCTGGTCTTGAACTCCAGAGCTCGAGCGATCCTCCTGCCTCCACCTCCCAGAGTGCTGGGATTACAGGTGTGAGCCACTACACCTAGCCAGTCCAGGGTTCTTAATAGTTCTAATATCAGTGGTCTCAAAGTGTCCCAGATCAGCAGCACCATAACTCCGGAAGTTGTTAGAAATACAAATTCTTGGACTCTGCCCTAGACCTGCTGAATCCAGTACCCAGCAATTTGTTTCACTAAGCCCTTCAAAGGATTCTGGTCACAATGAAGTTTAAGAACCTTTGGCTTAGAGGGCTGTATGAGCCAATCACTGCCAGCTCATACCTCATTCATTTCCACTTCCTGCCTTACACTTTTTGTCTAAGATCTTATAGCCCGTGCACACTGAGCCTTGGGACTTTCATGCCGTCTCTTCTGCCTGCTCTGCCATTTCAGTCTTTCTAACACTCCATTATGTTAGTTCATCTTTTAACAATCAGCTGAGTTACATAAACCGTGGCTCATTCTACACAACCGTGAAATAGAATAAGGACATGTGCCAACATAGAACGATCTTTAGAATACATTAAGTGAAAAAAACGAAGGTGCAGTAAAATATGTGTAAAATATATCCTTTATGTAAGAGAGATGGGAAAGAGAACATATTTGTATTGCACAAAAAACACTAGAAGGAAACTAATTAATACAGTGTCTGCAAGGTAGATGGGGACAAGGGTGGGAGCAAGCCATCTCTGTGCTCCTTTTAAAATATTTTGAATTTTGAACTATGTAAGCTACCTCTTCGAAAATGTTCAGTTTTTTAAAATCAGCTTAATCTCCTCCAAGAAATCTTACCAGACTTCTCCAAGCTAGTTTAGGGGCTCCTTTAATAAATTCCATATGTCCATAATAGTGTGTCACACTTAGCTGTCTGTGGCACTCACGATTGAGGATGGGGGCTGAGGCTATTGGTTTTCTACTTGTAATAGGCAATAGTAGGAGCCCAGTGTTTGTTAAAGTAATTTCTCCCTGTGTTCCTGTAGAAAACAGAACCAGAAAGAAGAATGGGGAGAAGGAAGTATTCCCACCTAAGGAGCCACCTCGAAAGGGAAAGAGAGGCCGGCGGCCCAGCAAACCCCGACTGATTCCCAGGCAGACATCCGGGGGCCCCATCTGCCCTGACTGTGGCTGTACCTTCCCTGATCACCCAGCCCTGGAGAGCCACAAGTGTGCCCAGAATCTGAAAAAGCCTTACCCTTGCCCAGACTGTGGGCGCCGCTTTTCCTACCCATCCCTGCTGGTCAGTCACAGGCGGGCACACTCTGGTGAGTGCCCCTATGTTTGTGACCAGTGTGGCAAACGTTTCTCTCAGCGCAAGAACCTCTCCCAGCACCAGGTTATCCATACAGGCGAGAAGCCCTACCATTGCCCTGACTGTGGCCGCTGCTTCCGTAGGAGCCGGTCCTTGGCCAATCATCGGACCACGCACACAGGCGAGAAACCCCACCAGTGCCCCAGCTGTGGGCGTCGCTTTGCCTACCCCTCCCTGCTAGCCATCCACCAGCGCACACACACAGGAGAGAAGCCCTACACCTGCCTCGAATGCAACCGCCGCTTCCGCCAGCGCACTGCCCTAGTCATTCACCAGCGCATCCACACTGGCGAGAAGCCCTACCCGTGTCCAGACTGTGAGCGGCGTTTCTCCTCATCCTCTCGCCTGGTCAGTCATCGGCGTGTGCACTCTGGTGAGCGTCCCTATGCCTGCGAGCACTGCGAGGCCCGCTTCTCGCAGCGCAGTACACTGCTCCAGCACCAGCTCTTGCACACGGGAGAGAAGCCCTACCCCTGCCCAGATTGTGGACGTGCCTTCCGGCGGAGCGGCTCCCTGGCCATACATCGCAGCACACACACCGAGGAGAAACTGCACGCTTGTGACGACTGTGGCCGCCGCTTTGCCTACCCCTCGCTGCTGTCCAGTCACCGGCGCGTGCACTCAGGCGAACGGCCCTATGCCTGCGACCTTTGCTCCAAGCGCTTTGCCCAGTGGAGCCATCTGGCTCAGCACCAGCTACTGCACACTGGGGAGAAGCCTTTCCCCTGCCTTGAGTGTGGCCGATGCTTCCGCCAGAGGTGGTCTCTGGCTGTCCACAAGTGTAGCCCCAAGGCCCAAAACTGTAGTCCTAGATCTGCTACCGGGGGGCCCAGTCAGAGGGGCAATGCCCTTTAGAGTGGGAAGCACTGCATATATGTTCATTTCATTTCATGGAGGGGCCCAGAAAAGGGAAGGAGGAACCCTACGTCATGCAGGGCAAAGTTAGAACTAAAACCCAGGTCTCCTGCTGCACAGAACTGAACTTTAGTATATTCCACTGCACTGGCTGCCTTCCTGTGTGTGTCAAGGACAGTCCCATTAGGAGTGATGACATCATTTGGTTAAAGTTTTCCAAGCTGCTCTAGCCTAAAATAATTTATGTGTGTGGATGTCAGGGCTAAAGTTCTCTCCATCTGTTTCAAGAGCTGTCTGCTTTTCTAGAGTGTGCATATAGGGGATACCTGTCCCCTTGCATGCAGTCAGGAGAATCCCATTTATAGGGGCAGTACCTTCTACTCTGCCTCTTCCTCTGTACCAGGTTGGAAAAACCTGGTTTGGCCCTTTTTACAACACTCCTGCCAAGTAGTCTTCTACCCCTTGATTGAAAACTTCCCTTGACAGGGAGCTCACTACCTCACAAGGCAGGTCATTTCACCTGGGATAGCACTGGTCTTTAGAAGGTTGTCAAGTACCACATTATCCTCTGTAAACCTTGCCTAGAATATGTTTAAATATTTCATCTACATGGCAGCCCTTCAGATAATTTAATCACAACCACTTTGCCCCCAACTTTTCAGGTTAAATAGCACTAATATGATCAATCATCCCTTAAGACAGGGTTTCAATTCCCACATGATCTCTCTCCAAACGCACTATTTTTCAATGTCTCTTTTAAAGGGTCATACAAAAATAAGGCAGCACCCACAGTGTCTGCTGTACACTTCCTTGTTCCGTACTTGTCTCAGCAGCTGTCGGCTGCACTGGATTTGGGTGCAGCTACACTGTACCAGGGGTTTATTGTGTTGCAGATGTCTAAATGCCCTACACTTTTTTTTTTTTAAACCACATGCTATAGAGCCAAATCTTTTCCACGCTGTGTTGGGAAAATTGGTTCAAGTTGGGTATGAGACATAAGTATAGTAAGCTTTGGGAGAAGGTTGATGTTAAGGAAAAACAAGGGACCTGTGGTCTAGCAGCAAGAAGTAAACATGGGACTGGCTTGTGCTTCATCTGGTGGACTTGGATTAATTCCAGGAAGCCAGTGGCTGGAAAATCCTTGAGAACTGGGTCTTACTTCTTCCTGGGTCTCATCAGAATTAGGAGAATCAGCACAGAACCTTCTATGAAGCCTCGGTCAACATTTTTTCATAAAATTAGGTGAGGCCTTTCAAGGAGGATAGAAAGTTAGGAATTGACTACAAAGAGGAAAAGTCTATAGTCATCAAATAGCACCCATGCCTGCCTCCCTCCAGAGGGGCAGCGGTGGCAGTGACAGCAGCAATGTGTCTTAATCTTTGATATGCCTCCATAGCTCAGTAAAGCTTTACCGAATTATTACAAATGTGAAAAAGGCCCACCACTTTGCCTTGGGCAGCTGCACCAAATTGGAATTTCCAAACGTGACTTCTCATATTCCAACAGCTGGAGTGGGTAGTTCTCCTCCCCCCCGTTGCTTTTTCCTACAGCTCTCCTGATCTCAGCGCCAGAGTCTGAGAGCTGCTGGGGAGCACAGCATTGTGTAATTACCTCAGTTCTGTTTCTGCTTAGCCAGTCTGCATTGTAATTGTTTGTCTGTTTCTCCTTGGATGATGAGCTACCCCCAGGCAGGGGTCATACCAGACTGGGTCTCATTAAAATGATGAATGAATTATGTTCCTTGTGGAATTACTGTTTATACAACGTAAATCTGGTTCCTTGAATGAGTAGCAACTTTTACTGTTCTGATGGAGATCCCCCCCTGAGTCCAGCAAGCCTGCCCTGCCCTGCCCTGCCCTAGCAGACACAGAAGAGAACATCTGCCCAGCCCTGTTGGGGAACTGGCTCTTTCCCTACCCTTTATCACCAGGCTGACCCCAGTATTTCCTCACCTGAGAATTTGGTAACTTTCTTTGGGACTGGATTGTAATTCATAAAACTTGGTAGCCCTTGGTTTCTCCTTTTTTAGTTTTATGGTTTCAGAGTCCTTCTCTTGTCCCAAACACACTCCAGCCTATAAATATGCTAGGATAGGTCTTTAAAACAACAAACAACTTTTCCCTCTGTCTCCATCTCCCATTTTCAGCTAAATGTCCTGAGGCAGTAGCCTACATTCAGAGTATCTGTTTATTCTTTGGCCTACTGCAGTATTAGCTTTTATGATGTGCCACGTACTGTGTTAAGTACTTTATATATAACATATTCCAATCTTATGTTTACAAGAATCCTATAAAGTAGGTGTTAGGAGATAAGGCTTCCATGGGTCTCATGTTCCCATATATCTTGCTGAATATGCCAAAAATGCAAGGCCCTGCCTGCAACAAACTCTCAGATGAGCCTATTCACAGAACTAGAGCCCTTTGAGTAAGAGGTGGCCTGGTCACCTTGAATAGGACCATGCTACAGTGGCAAAAATATATACTGTAGATCTTCCTAATCTTTTTCAAATGTACTTGCAGCCTGGGTTGCATTAGAGACTGGGTATTGGACTGGGCGTTGGAGAAGGGGAAGTAACTAGAATTTTCAGGGATTACTAGACTTTGGATCTAAACTGATTCTAATTCTAGTAGATCCAAAATATAACTGTAGACCAGGCACAGTGGCTCATGCCTGTAATCCCAGCTACTTGGGAGGCTGAGGCAGGAGGATCACTTGAGTTAAGGAGTTTAAAGTTACAGTGAACTGGTGATGATACCACCGCACTCTAGCCTGGGCAATAGAGCAAGACCCTGTCTCAAAAAAAGAAAAGAAAAAAAAAATCGCTGTAGTTCCCCAGGCACAGTGGACTCATGATCAGGTGTGCGTAGGAATGGGAATGGGTTAACTCAGGTGTAGGTTTCTCAAACCCTGCACATTCCAAGGAAAGCCCATCTTTAGGACTGGCATTTGGCCTGCTCCTGGGAAATAACTACTGAGGCCTTGGAATATTCTATTTGATTAGCATTTTTGTATCCTGGAGGTCTTGGGCCATGCCATACCAGTTGGACCAGGTAAATTTATCCTAACAATGTGATTTATGGTTAACACCAAGTTTTGCTCTGGGAGGCTGGGTTCTGAGTAGCTGAGGTCAGTCATGTAGGTACTCCAAGCCTATGTGACTGACCCCCAGTAAAAACCCTGGACACCAAATCTCAGGTAAACTTCCCTGGTTGGAAACAATTGGCACATATTGTCACAAATCATTGCTAAGAGGATTAAGCACATTCCTGTACAGCTCCACTGGCAGTGGACATCTGAAATTTTGTGTCTGGTTTCTTCTGGATTTTGCCCCATGTACTTTTTTCCCTTTGCTGATTTTAATCTGTATCCTTTTGCTTCAGTAAACTATAACTGTGAGTATAGCAAAAAATTAAATAAAAAAAATAAGCAAAGCCCTAGCCACTCTTTACCCAGGCTATTTCTCAGGGTTGTGTCTGTAGCAAGCAACCACTGAGGGAGAGGTAATGTCTCCATCTGGGACAAAAAGCAGCTTACCAACTGCTTACTATAAAACAGCAGGTTCCCCAAGCTTATTATTCCTCCCCTATAATGCAACTCATGGTGTGCCTAGCATCCATCTGGGACCCTCCCATGTTGCCCCTGTAGGAGGCAAAAGGAACCAATGCCTACATGCTCATGCTGTTTATTGTACCATGAACAATAGGTCTTTTGACTCTGACCTAGGAATCTCTTATTTTCTGCCAGAATCCACGAAACAGTAACAGACTAATTTGTTAACTTGTCAGTAGGACAGCCTCAAATTCCAGACCTGACAGTAGATATTACCTCCCTTTAACAGAAGAGGAAAGTGAGGCTCAGTGATATTAAATTACTTGCCCAGGATCATATATATATCGCACAGGTAATTCTGAGGGCCAGTACTCTAAACCGGGTCTGACTCCAAAGCCAGCAGCTATATGACGTACTATTCCACTGAAACTGTACTTTAGGATGATCAATGACCTAATTAACAAATCAATACTTCAGCTTTTATTTTATTGACTTTAATTTTCCTACTTAAACACTCTTGTAACTCAGCTTTCATACCCTACATTCTTCTAGCCTTCCTGGTACCTCTTGTGGCTTCTTCAAGTGTGCACATGGGGGAATTCTTTCCCAGCATTTCTTGGGAAATTTATACATTCTTCCAAATCTCAGGAACAATCAGTCAAGAAACAGGGAAAATGCAAAAAAGTATTATAAATCTGTGGGGATTAAATTTTAACAATCAACACAGCAAAGTTACTAGTTCAAAGAATATCACTGAAAGCAAAAAGAGGAAATGCTGACACCCAGAAGTGAAAGTTAATGTCAACATCTCTGGGAAACAGACAGGAGCACCTAAAAGAAAAGATGTCACTACATGATCAGGCAGTCTTGCTTATAGCTGTTGCCATTTTACAAGTCTGTGTGCCTGGCCCTGTCTGCTGCTAACCATGAGTCATTCTTGCAAATAAAATAAATATACTCACAGAATATTTTGTACAAATCCTATAGGTGGTGTTAAAGAAATCTGCTTTTGGAAGTAAATAAGTTGGTTTTTAAAAATTACGATGGAGATTGCAACATCGTTTGTGTGTGTGTGTGTGTGGTAAAATATATATAATGTAAAACTGATCATTTAACCATTTTTAAGTGAACAATTGGGTGACATTAGGTACATTCATAATGTTGTGTAACCATCACTACTATTTCCAGAACTTTTTCATTGTTCCAAATAGAAGCTCTATGTCCATGAAACATTAACTCTCTTTTTTTTTAAGTCAAGTGAAGTAGTGGGAGTGGTGAAGGAATAAACCACTACACTCGGACCAGTCTTTTTTTTTTTTTTTTGATACAGGGTCTTGCTCTGTCACCCAGGCTAGAGTGCAGTGGCATCATCATAGCTCACTGCAACCTCCAACTAATGGGCTCAAGTGATCCTCCCACCTCAGCCTCCCAAAGTGCTGGGATTACAGGAGTGAGCCTTCGTGCCTGGCCAAATGCTAACTCTTTCTACCCACCTTCCCCTCATCTCTGGTAACTTCTAATCCACTTTCTGTCTCTATGAATTTGCCTATTCTGGAGATTTCATATAAGTGGAATTATACAATATTTGTCCTTTTGTGTCTGGCTTATTTCACTTAACAATGTTTTCAAGGTTCATCCATGTTGTAGCAGGTATCAGAATTTCATTCCTTTTGATAGTTTATTAACATTCCATTGTGTATATATATATACCACATTTTGTTTATCCAGTGTCCAGCTGATGGATACTGGGTTGTTTCCACCTTTTTACTATTGTGAATAATGCCACTATAAACATTGATATATAGGCCAGGCACGGTGGCTCACGCCTGTAATCCTAGCACTCTGGGAGGCCGAGGCGGGTGGATCATTTGAGCTCAGGAGTTTGAGACCAGCCTGAGCAAGAGTGAGACCCCGTCTCTACCAAAAATAGAAAGAAATTAATTGGACAGCTAAAAATACAAAAAAATAATTAAAGAAAAAAAAACGTTGATACATAAATATCTGTTTGAATCCCTGCTTTCTTTTTTTTTTTTTTTTTTGGAGACA
>CAUYSK010033877.1:0-15873 GCA_963575035.1 Avahi laniger | reverse complement strand
CTCACGCCTGTAATCCTAGCACTCTGGGAGGCCGAGGTGGGCGGATTGTTCTGAGCTCAGGAGTTCGAGACCAGCCTGAGCAAGAGCGAGACCTCATCTCTACCAAAAATAGAAAGAAATTAATTGGACAGCTAAAAATATATATAGAAAAATTAGCCGGGCATGGTGGCACATGCCTGTAGTCCCAGCTACTTGGGAGGCTGAGACAGTAGGATTGCTTGAGTCCAGGAGTTTGAGGTTGCTGTGAGCTAGACTGACGCCACGGCACTCGCTCCAGGCAAGAGAGTGAGACTCTGTCTCAAAAAAAAAAATAAAAAATTAAAAATTAAAAAAAAAAATAAAATACAGGTCAAATTATGTTATTTCCTTGTTGGAAATTCTTTGATTTTTAACTGACATTTGAGGCCTTCATCTCATGACCTCCTGCTTTGTATCTCACACTCCAATTCAAGGGGACCGACCTATGTGTTGTTCCCTGAACTTTCCTGTCCCAGGCCTTTGTTCATGTTCTTCTTTCCTCTTGGCATGCCATTTACCTTCACTTTTCTTGGTAAAATTCTTTACTTCACTTATCCGGGCATGGTGGCTCACACCTGTAGTCCCCAGCTACTCAGGAGGCTGAGGCAGGAGGATCACTTGAGCCCAGGAGTTTGAGGTTGCAGTGAGCCATAATAACACCACTGTACTCTAGCCTGGGCAACGGATCAAGATCCTGTCTCAAAAAATAAATATAAAAAAAAAATCATAAAAATTCTTTACATCTCTGGGGAACCCCACTCTCATGGATCCTCTTCTTTGTAACTTGATTAGATGTCACCTCTCTTCCTCTCCCTCTGGTGAGTGTCAATAGAACATGGAATGTTGTGCTTTATGTGCCTGATTACATACTACTTTGTACAATATGTGACTGAGGATTTCACCCTCCATTAAGAAGGGACTCTTGATGTATGAAATGAAAAAATTCATCTCATCATTTCTTCTAGGAATTCTTTCTCTTTTCTTTTTACCCTGTATAAAATTTTCTCAAATTAGACAATTAATTTCAAAGTGCCTAAATAGAGAATTAAGGGCTTGTTTTCCAAATTATTTGAACTTAATGATTTAACACAATAATGTATTACCTTTTTGATGAAAAGCCCCTTGAGTATAATGTTCTTTTGATAAGTCTAAAGTTAGTTGTTCACCTTTGAATGACTTGTTTCCAAATTCAGGCAGGTATATAATATTAATTTATGAAACTTGGTGTTAAAAAAATGACATAAATGTGTGTGTGTGTGTGTATGTATGTATGTATGTGTGTGTGTGAGACAGAGAGAGAGAGAGAGAGAGAGAGAGAGAGAGAGAGAGAGAGAGCGAGCGCGCGAGCTCTTTGTGTTATCTCCATATTACTTTCCACAGAGATTGTACTAGTTTGCAGTCCCACCAGCAGTGTATGAGTGTTCCTATCTCTCCGCATCCATGCCAACATTTATTGTTTTAGGACTTTTTGATAAAAGCCGTTCTCACTGGAGTTAAGTGATATCTCATTGTGGTTTAGATGTGCATTTCCCTGATGGTTAGAGATGTTGAGCATTTTTTTATATGTTTATTGGCCATTAGTCTGTCTTCTTCCAAAAAGTTTCTGTTCATGTCTTTTGCCCACTTTTTAATGGGGTTGTTTGATTTTTTTCTTGCTGATTTTTCTGAGTTCTATGTAGATTCTAGTTATCAGCCCTTTACTGATATATAGTAGGCAAATATTTTCTCCCAGCCTGCAGGTTGTCTATTTGCTACAATGATTATTTCCTTAGCTGTGCAGAAGCTTTTTAATTTAAGCAGGTCCCATTTGTTTATTTTTATTTTTGTGTGATTGCCTTTGGGATCATCTTCATAAATTCTTTGCCTAGGCTGATATCTAAAAGTGCTTTTCCAACATTTTCTTCTAGAATTCTTATAGTTTCATGCCTTAGGTTTCAACACCCTTTTATGATAAGAATGCTTAACAAAATAGGCATAGATGGGATTTACCTCAAAATGATAAAAGCCATGTATATGACAAACCCACAGCCAACATCATACTGAATGGGGAAAAATTGAAAGCATTCCCACTTAGAACTGGAAACAGACAAGGTTGCCCTCTCTCACCACTTCCATTCAACATAGTGCTGGATGACCTAGCCAGAGAATCAGATAAGAGAAGGAAATCAAGGACATCCAAATGGGGGCCGAAGAGGTCAAACTATTGCTCTTTGCTGACAATATGATCTTATATCTAGAAAACCCCAATGATTCTGCCACGAGATTACTGAAATTGATAAACAAATTCACCAAAGTCTCAGGTTACAAAATCAATGTATAGAAATCAGTAACATTCCTATACACCAACAATAGTCAAACTGAGAACCAAATGAAAGACTCAATACCCTTCACAATAGCAACAAAGAAAATAAAATACCTAGGAATATATTTAATTAAGGAGGTGAAAGACCTCTACATGGAGAATTAGGAAACACTGAGGAAGGAAATAGAAGATGTAAACAGGTGGAAAACCATACCATGCTCATGGGTCAGCAGAATCAACATTGTTAAAATGTCTATACTACCCAAAGGGATCTACAGATTCAACACAATTCCTATTAAAATACCAAAATAAATTTTTGCAGATCTAGAAAAAATAATTCTATACTTTGTATGGAACCAGAGAAGACCCCATATAGCAAAACCAGTCTTAAGCAAAAAGAACAAATTGGGAGACATCAGTTCACCAGACTTCAAGCTATACTACAAGGCTGTAGTAACTAAAACATCATGGTACTGGCACAAGAACTGGGACATAAACCAATGGAACAAAACTGAGAATCCAGATATAAAACCATCCACATATAGCCATCCAATCTTTAACAAAGCAGACAAAAACATACACTGAGGTAAAGAATCCTTATTCAATAAATGGTGCTGGGAAAATTGTATAGCCACACATAGGAGACTGAAACAGGATCCATACCTCTTACCTCTCAGAAAAATCAACTCATGGTGGATAACAGACTTGTCCACTTCGTTAGCTGTGCATTTTGTTTCTGTCTCTACACCTTTCCTTTACGCTTTTCGGGGGACTTAGACATACTCAATCCTTATTTCCTCTGCAAATTAAATAATTATCCTAATGTTTTATTCAGTGAAGAAGGTATTCTGGAAATCTAATTTTCCTACCAAGAGTTGCATAGCCAATTTGGGAAATTCAAACATCTGTAATGTCAGGAAAATTTTAGGGATTTTTTAAACCCAAAAAACTCAGACATATACAGTTTTCAAAACCATAAAGAAAGTTTCCAAAGTGACTATCTTCTCATTCTAGGTATTTTTATCTCTCCAGTACAGTTTCACAGGAGTTTTTCCTTACTATTCTTTTCAAAGTACTACTTTGCAGTTACTGATTTTCAGGCTTGGTGTCTTTTCAAAGATGCTTTTCTGGGGATTGTTGATTTCAGGCCATTTCAACTGCATGAGTTATGCAAGTGTGAGAACTTTTTTTTTCACTCTAAAAAAAGATGCTCCAGCCTATTTTTTGTGCTCATAATAAAGTCAAAAGATAAAGGCTGAAGTTGGGCATTGGTGTAGACTTTTCAGGGACAGAGAGAGCTAGGAAAATTTAGCTCTAGCTCAGTAGCACAATCAAAGCTAGGAATGGAGAACCGATGACAAAACAAAGCTTCAAGTTAGGCATAGACCTACACTTTTATTACATTTATAATCACATTGTTATCTCCACCACTCTTTTCTTTGCTTCTTTAGATGTTTAAGGAAACCCAAAAAGTTATTCTGAGTTTAGGAGTAAGAAGTTACATAACACCTAGATAATACAATGTGGCTGCAGTATAAAATCAGTATTTATTGAGTTTTTAAAGTTCTTTTTTTGTCCATTAATTTTAGTTCTCTACTCAGTGTATTACACTGTGGACTCTCACTAAGTTTGAAAAAATTTATAACAGAATCTTAGAGGAATTTAAAATTTAACTCCTTTCTTTAAATACAATTGTGTGTGTGTGTGTGTGTGTGTGTGTATGTGTGTATACATGAACATGTATTTAAGTAAAACATATCTGAGGTTCAATATGTATGAACTACCATTTGGGAAATTTCTAGACATTATTTAATTACTTGATGTCTCTTAGAAACAAAATGTCTGTTTCTAATAAACTTTTCATATAAATGCCAAATGAAACAAAATGTCACACAGAAGACACAGAACTGATTGAAGAGTTGGTTTAATGTCTTACCAGTGGCTTTTCCCTCTCTGGCATTGCTTCTATTCATGCAGATCATGTGTCTTCTCACACTTGATTGTGGGAAACTTCATCACTAGAGGTAGAAATAGTATACAGATGTACCTCTGAATGTAGATTCCCTCTTCTTTGTTACCAGCAGAACTTTATCGCTTGCTCTCCTCTCTTTTCTCCAGGGTACCCATTGAAAACTGTGCTATCACTGTTCATGAATCATGGGCAGAAGGGGCACTCTTATTTTTACAATCAAAGTCTGTATCAGTTAGGACTCATTTAGCAGTAAGCAACATAATTCTTAACTAACAGATTGCAAAAATAAAGGCCTTTAATTGCTCATAGAGTGAAAAGTCTAGGAGTAGGTGATTCTATATTTGGTACAGAAGCCCAAAGTTCATATCAAGGAGCCAGGACTTTTCTAACTTTCTGCTGTGTCCTCTTCAGCTTATTGATGATTTTTGTCCTTAAGCTACAAAAGGACATGGAGGAAGAATTATGTCTTCATGCCACCATGTTTGATTCAGAGAATGGGCTAGAGGAAAGGAAGATAAGTGTCAGGAAGATAAATCTTTCCCAGAAGATCCTTATTAGACCTTCCTTCATAAATTACTGACAAGAGCTGGATCACACGATCCCCCAACCCCATAGCTTCAGGGGATACTGGCAAAAATGGTTAACTAGCAAAGGAGAATAGGATTGTTGTTCTTGGATTAGACAAACTAGAAGTCATCTTCTGGGGCTGAGCACATTGACATAACCCCTCCTCTACTTGTAGCATTATGATTCCTTGGGCAAGGAAAAGTGGAAAAGGCTGTTGTACATTTAAGCTTTGCCATTTTCCCAGGCTGTGACTTCTACAACATCTCTCTCTGTCTCCTGTGACTCAGCAGAGTCTTCAGAATGTGGCTCTTGCCTCACCTTAAGTTCCAGCCCTCCAATCAGAAAACTTCCTGATTGTTGATTCACAGAGAAAGGCAGGTTGTTTCTCCTGACTAGGTTTAATTTAACATTCTGGAGCTTGTCACATAATGATTCACAACATCATACTTCTATGCTTTTCAGCTATTTCATTATCATAAACCTACGAAGTTCCAGCTTCAAAATATGCCTTTATCTTTTTTTCCCTTACCTGCCCTATGGCTGCTTCTCTCTGGGTATAAAATAAAAAGGATAAAAAATCTGTGGTTATCTCCTCTAATTTCCAGACCCATCAGCCTCTACCAAGAGATAGTTTGTGATATAGGGTGTCTACATTCTCTTGTTTCAACTATTAACTACTATTCTGGCTGTTCTACTTTTCCCATAAATGTTTGAATAGTATGTATAATGATTCTATCAGAATTGATTTTTCATTACAGAAGTCATTTTTCAAAGAGGTTTGTCACTATTTTTAAAATAGTATTTTAGCATGTTTATAAAAAGCAGTTTTCAACTCATTTTTTTACTAGTTTCTTCACAGATAGAAGAAAGGGATGATTTTTAGACATTTTACATTATTTATATGTTGGCAGATATGAAACTATCCAGTTAGACTTTATTTGATTTTAACAATTGATTTTAAAACAATCAAAAATGCAGATAAATTGATAAGTTACTCATGTTTAAGGGTGCTAGGTGATGTTTACAAATCAGTCATTTACCCCCAACATAATATAGTCCATCTAGTGAATTCCATCTTGACTATTCCTGTAACACAAGATTAAGAAAAATGAGATCTAAATGAAAAATTTAATGTCTCATTTTTGAAATAGTTGCTTTTTTTTACCTTTTTTATATTAGAGGTCTTTCTCATTTGGGTTTTAATTGCTTGCTCTTCTGCCATCAGTTAGTCATCTTCAATTTAACTATCATTGCTAAGCAAATAATTGTCTTTCATAATACATTGTCCCATTGTCTTGATCACCTGCAATCAAGCACAGGTGTCATAGTTGGTTCTCAGTAGGGAGATTCAGGATGTGGCTGGTGTTGAAGAGAGAAATACAACTGTAGAGGAAGAGTACAAGTTGCCCTCTACGAAAATTTCACTTAATATTCAAAAAATTAATTTTTTTAACATGGGGAGGGCCATCTGTATCCTCTATTCCTTCACAAAAGAAGCACTCAAAAAGACCTCCAGAAAGGAAAGATATCAGTTACACTTCCTTGGGCCTGAAGTCTTGTCTGGCAGATCTTTATAAAGAAATGGAGGTGGAGATAATAAGTCATTTTTTTCTTTACTTCATTTTCTTGAAAGCCATGTATCCCAAGATACCATAGAACTGAACAAAATAGCTTAGATTTTGATTGAAAAGGCAGACTCAGAGTCTAGAAATGCAAAATAACAGCCCATATGCCAAACCACATGCATTGTAAGTCTTGATACTTCTGAAGGAAGATTTTAAAGGCAACAGAGAATTCCAAATTTGGAACCCACAGAGACATCTGGTATCTTAGAACTTTCCATTTTCCCTTGGCAGATATTTCAGCTAATTTTCTCACCTTGGTCGGAGTGTATAATTCTTTTTAAAGCTTATTCTAATTTTAACATATTCTCTGTATTTCACTGTTACTGTGAAATGGCCCTACTGTCAGGACCAACCATTTAATTTTAGCACTTAGGTCATTTAACAATTTCTTAGAAGAGCAAAATAAGGGGGTAGGATTTAATTAACATAATGGGTACACTATCAACATTTTTTTTACATTTGTGGCATTTATGCATATTTCCAAATTTTAGTCTTTAAATAGACACATATGAAAAAAATGAAAGATGAACCAAAATGTAGAAAAGGCATTGCATTCCAAATGGTGATGTTCATCATCAATGTACATGAGGTGGCTCTACCAAAACTATCTTAAGAGGTATAATTATCATGCTGCTTACTCGTTGCAAACAAGTTGCTAATAGCTGGTCTGTGCCTACTTGAAGTATTCATTATTTTGGATCCACATTTGCCCAATATGGATGGTAGAATGTGATGGGCACTTGAGGAGACTGGTGAGGCTTTGGGGCAATTACTGTGAAGGGTGTACTAAGAGATGCAAAGAAGGATTATTGAGTGGCAATGAGGGCTCTGTTGAAATTGAACAGTATGATTATTTAGTGTTGTCAACCATCTCTAATGACACTTGACAACAGTATCATAGGATTGTGTTCATTTTATAGTTGAAAAGGACTATCTTATTCAACTCTCTCAACTGACAAATGAGGAAACTGAGGCACAAATAAGCTAAAGGAGTTGTCCAAGTCTACATGGCAAATGGCGGAACAATTCTAACTTCTAAACCAGATATAAGGGTAATATTCATAAAGCCAATAATTTCTTAAGTATTTCAGAGTATCACAAACTCTAAAATAATCAGATTTGACAATTTTTCATGGTTTCACTCTCTCTCTTTTGTCCCGTCAGAGAAGATCCTGCTAGTATTTGATCAAGATATCTTTTTTTATTTGTGGTACCATTTTTTGAACTACTGAGTCAAGTCTTATCAGAAACAGGAGAAAATGGCAAATATGAAAATTTAGGTACTATTGATCCACTCACCGAAGATTTATAATTAGTAGATGGTTTCTTTTTTTTTAGTATCTATATCTGTATTTATTAATCAATCAATTGGTGATTAGGTAGATTTAATTTTTCATGTTCTAACTTTAGGTCCCTGAAAAAATCACATTCTTGAGAACACTTCAAGAAATGAAATGAAGAGTTAGTAATGCCAACTGGACCACTAACTACCACTGATGTCATTTATATAGCCGTCACATTCATTGCAATCCCATATGTTTATATAATTTAATTCTGATACTGTAAGAGAGGTACTATTATCTCTTCTATCTAAACAATGGGGAAATTAAAGCTCAGAGAGGTTAACCAGCTAACTAGTAGCTAAACCAAGTTTTCCCTTACATAATCTAGTGTTTTATACCTATAACCTAAGAAGGTTGTATATCTGACTTGCTAACTTTTAAAGACTAATATTGACTGTGCTCCAAAAAATTAAAAAGAATTCAAGATCAATTTGCCTGATAAAGGTTTCATTGAACAAACTGTAGCCTATGCTAAAGTCTTTCATGCAGTTGGCCAGCTGTTGTTAACCATCTGATGACTTCCCCGGAGACATATTCAATCTGAAATAGAATTGATGAGTCATTTATTTGACCAAGTTGTTTAAGAAAATGAGTCAACACAAGCACTGAATAAGGTCAGTATCAACTTACACCTAGATGTCCCTAGGAGCCCCCTAAAATAATCATTAATGGTTTCTGGCTCAAAGCAAACCTAAATTTTGCTACAGTAGTAGAATGCTTTCTAATCATGCTCAAATGGACAAATACAGCTTGACAAAGGTGCCAAGAACACTCATGGGTGAAAGGACATTCTCTTCAATAAATTATGCTGGGAAAACTGGATATTCATATGCAGAAGAATGAAACTAGACTCCCACCTCTCTATAAAAAAATCAAAATAGATTAAAGACCTAAATGTAAGACTTGAAACAATGAAACCACTAAAAGAAAACAGGGGAAATGACTGAGGACATTGATCTGGGAAAAGATTTTATAACTAAGACCTCAAAAGCACAGCAACAAAAGTAAAAATAAACGTGGGATTATATCAAATTAAAAAGCTTCTGCATAGTAAAGGAAACAATCAACAGATTGAAAAGACAATCTAGAGAATGGGAGAAAATATTTGCGAACTATAATACTCATCCGACAGGGGATTAATATTTAGAATATACAAGGAACTCAAACATCTCAACAGCAAGAAACCTCAAAAATCTGATTAAAAAATGGGCAAATGATCTGAACAGACATTTCTCAAAAGAAAACATGTAAATGGCCAAGAAATACAGGAAAAAATTCTAAGTATCATTAATCATCACAGAAATGCAAATCAAAATCACAATAAGGCATCATCTCATCACAGTTAGGATGGCTATTATCAAAAAGGCAAAAAGTATCAAATGCTGGCACGATGTGGAGGAAAGGGAACTCTTATATACTGTTGGTGGGAATGTAAACTAGTATAGCCACTATGAAGAAAAGTATGGCAGTTCCATTAAAAAAAAACAAACTACAAATAGAACTACCATGTGATCTAGCAATCCCACTACTACAAATAAAACCAAAACATATTGTAGCTTAGAGAATTTGGAAGTTTTTAAAAGGAAGATGGCGGTAGAAGTAAACTTTTGTACTTTTCTGATTGGTGTTACAGAGTGTAATGAGAAGAGAGTAACAAATAAAATGTTCAAACAAAAAGTAGAATAAGATGATTTTAAGGATAATAAGTATTGAAATACTATTATCATCTATAATGATACAGTACCTCTTTTCTAATGTGGAAACTGAGTTGGTACTGTACTTTCAACACTCAGGTAGTACAAATAACCTAAACATAAACTGTAAGAAGCAAATGGAGTAATGATACTTTTATGTTTATGAGACATTCACTTTCCTTTATTATTATTTCCTCACATAGAATGGTTTACACAGAAAGTGCTTTTAGAGGCAGTCACCCATTTAATACTCATGGTTTTATAAGACAGGCAGGACAGTTATTGTTAATGCCATTTAAGAGAAGAGGAAACATACTCCAAGAGGACAATGATTTGCTGAGTCTGAGATTGTGGGTTGGTGTCTTTTTATAACTTGATGGTAAAATACCTGTTTGTTGAAGTACATCTTTGTGATGTACTTCAACATTTAGTTTTTGACCTTGCTCAAACTCTTCTTGTCAACCAAAATGTTACCCTTGCTCTTGATATATTTATGCTTGTAAAACCTACTTTATTATTCAAAGTCTTTTGATTATAAGCAGAGGTTATATTTAAAATACTTAACAGTCTGAATGATGTGGCAACAACCAATCAGAATGGTTGCTGGAATAGGCACCAGTTGATCAGGATGGCCCACAAACAAATGACATGGCCGTATAGGTGTGTATCAGCTGCATGTTAGCCCTATGACAGAAAACCCAACTCACACTGTTTTAACAGGTTTAACAGGTTTGTTATGTGGTTCCAGTTGCAACTCCTGCCTTGCTAGGCCACAGGGCTTTGCTTGTCTCTTGTCACTGTGGATGCTGCTAAAACCTTAGCCTCTTGGTTTCAAGATCAGAAGAGGATGCAAGATTGGCCATTGCTTCAGCATCAGTTTGCCACTCTAATTTCTAGTAATTTAGTCTTTTTAGCTTTCTATTTCTCTTCTATTTCTCATTATTTATTTTCCCTTTTAAATTTTATATTTAACAGATTTATCTGTTTCAATCCTTTGATAGTATTATAGTATTTAATATTGGTTTCATTCCTTGGATAGTATTTTGCCTGACTATATTTTGTGACCAAGATAAGAATATGAACATTTTTAATAAATATTCCCTTGATATGTAAAAATAAAGATTTTTACATAGTTAACCGTATAACCATTTAATCCAGTTAATTATGTTATTTTCTATCTTTTTAAATATATTAAAGGCAGAAGGAGATATATTAAAGTCTTCCTCAACAGTTTTTTTTTTTTTGTCTTTTTCTTGTATTTCAGCAAGTTTTTTGGGGGGGAGTGTACATATGTTTGTGGGACTATACTATGCACTCTATTAAGGTTCATGATTTTTATATTTTTATTGAGTATTGTGCCTTTTAATCTTTTAAATCTTGAATTACATAGTATAATATTTTACTTGAACAAATTGTTCAACTTATATTTATAACCAATTATACATGTCAAAAGTAAGATATCATCTTTTAAATTTTCCCTGTGTAAAATGAGGAATTTAATCCACTTTTACTTATTTTCATTCATTCAATCAAAAGGTATTTGTTGAATACCTGTTTCTCCAAGCACTGTTCAAGTTGTAAAAAATAAGGATAAAAGTCCCTGCCTTCTTGAGCTTAATTCTAATGGGGAAAACAGGGAATAAATAATAAGTAAATGACAAAATTTCCTTGATTCAAAAAAATACTTTTTTTTTCACAATTTAACATCTTTGAAATCAGGATGCTCCTTACAACTGACAATATATCATTGTTTAATTGGCCATGTCTTTTTTTGGTAGACTATTTTTAAATGGTGAGCCTTATAATTAACAATATATTAATTGAGTTAAATGATATATCAAATGGTGATAAATGCTATAGAGAAAAATAAAGCAGAGAAGGGGATGGGAATTTCTAGATAAGTCTTATATTTTTATTTTCATATTTTTTAAAATTTTTAATTGATACATAATAGTTGTACATATTTTGGGGTATGCATGTAATATTTTGATACCTATATACAATGTGTAATGGTCATATCAGGGTAGTTGGGACATTTAACACCTAAAACATTTATCTTAAGTATTATGATTTTAAATAGGATGGTCAAGGGATGTTTTCCTGAGAAGGTGACTTTTGAACAAAGACCTGAAGGAGATGAGAGCTTGAGTAGGACGAATGTGTATAGTTGCTTAGATCATGCTCTGCTTAACATTAAATGTTGCCATTTGTACAGATTATGTGAATAACCTCATGACTGTGCTTGGTAGCTATGGAGAGAGCTATGTGGATATCTAGGGCAAGGTCATTATAGACAAAAGTACATTATGTACAAGGACGATGAGTCTTGAGTGCACCCTGGCATGTTCAAGGCACAGAGTGAGTGTGGGAACTTGAGGTTGGAGAAGGAGGTAGGACTTCGACTTCTGCACTGAGATGGGAAACCATTCGAAGATGTGAATCAGGCAACTGATACCATCTGATTCATATTTTCAAAAGAACCACACTGATTGCAGTGTTCTGAAGAAACTGCAAAAGGGGCCAAGGTAGGATCTGCGGAGGTGGGTTAACAGGATGACTATAGTAATCCAGGTGTGAGATACAGGTGCCTTGGTGGGGAGGGTGAGAAGTGATCATCAGGGTCTGGATAGATTTTGAAGGTTTGTAGGGCCAGCAGGGTTTGCTAATGTACCTCATATGGTGAGTAAGAAAAAAAAGCCAACAATTTTTCAAGTTTTGGAGTCTGAGCAACTTCTCTCACTCCCGTTTGTTTATATAATTTAGGTTTAAAACCCTGAGAATCCTCATAAAATTAATTTTTAATAAAATATTTTTGTTAAAGTGTTATCACTGATATTTAGACTCAGTTTTTTGGGGGATATTTTTATCTTTATTTATTTTTTTAATTTCAGCATATTACAGGGGTACAAATGTTTAGGTTACCTATATTGCTTTTGCCCCACTCAAGTCAGAGCTTCAGGCATGTCCATCCCTCAGATGGTGTGCACCGCACCCATTAGGTGTGAATATACCCATCCCCTTCTCCACCCTCCCACCTGCCCAACACCGATGAATGTTACTACCATATGTGCACGTAAATGTTGATCAGTTAATACCAATTCAATGGTGAGTACATGTGGTGCTTGTTTTTCCATTCTTGTGATACTCCGCTTACTAGAATGGACTCCAGCTGTATTCAGGATAATATAAGAGGTGCTAGATTACCGTCGTTTTGTGTGACTGAGTAGTACTCCATGGTCAGTTTTGTAACCAAATTTATTAGTATGTTTACACAGCACTAAGTTAAACTGGTTTTAGTTCTCATCTGCTTTATTATTATCTTGATTCTTGATTTTGAATTATCTTTTGATTCCCAAGACTATTGCAATATCTGACCTTCACCTACAACTTTCTACTCTGGATTTTGGTATTTGCAATTTCCATTTGGGTATGGAATATGCTGTGTAGACAGTGGGAATAAGAACAATAACACTTTTATTTTTCTACCTATATGATAGATATGAGTATGATAGAAAGATGGCCTCTGAGTTTTCTGCTTTGTTTAAACTTTTTGTTTCTGAACCAGGAGAAAGACAGAAGATGGGAAAGTGTCATTTAGCTACTTATAGGAAGGCAGGCCTCCCTTTTCCTAGTGGTGTAACAGGGGTAAACCACTGATTTGGTCTATCAGTCTGGTTCCAGTGACTTTGCAGTGATTATATTTCCCTGATTCTGAAAGCAGAGTGATTACGAGGTCTTGTTCTCAGTGTTTGTTTGTTTTTCTCTTGTTCTATGCCTTCATATATTTTAGTGGGACAGTGATGCCATATGTATGTCAAGGATAATTTGTTAGGCATTATTTTATTTTAAGCATCATACAGTACTTTTAAGTCTAACATTACTATAATGAGCTGCCTTAGTTGGAGAAGACACCAGCTGAGAATAAGCTAACTTGTAAAGGGAATTTATCTGTATTGGACTCAGCATTCTGACTTTCAATAACGTTTCAAAATGGTACTATTACCTTCACGTACAGCTGTTACATGGAGCATTTGTGGAAAATTATGTTTTGTATGACATCATACATAACACTATAATCCTTTTTCCCAAATAGGCTTGCAATTTGTGTTCTTCTCATGTAGGATTTGAAAGCAAATTTACTCCCATATATGCAAGACCACATCTTGAATCCCAATGGAAGACTATTGCTTTCGTATAGAGACCCAGAAAGGAAAGAAGCTTATTCGGAAATTTAGAATGTACCTTTTGAATAGTGTGATAATGTGGTTTGTGAGTAATGCCCTGCCCTGTCTTGGTTGCTTTGTGCTTTGTCATGTTGAGGTGTATTTGTGGAAGTTGCTTGTATCTGAGCTCCTATGCACTTGAGTGCAACACCAAGAAATAATTACTAGCTCTGTGGACTTCCTAGAATAGTAGCTCTAATAATACAGCTTTTGTAGTGTTTATAGGAATAGCCAATTTCCGTATACATATATTTGCATGTATTTTTTTCTGTATTATATTTAGGAAAAGTAAGTATTCTGGTGTGAATCTTTATAGGCAAAATAATATTGCCTCTTTTTAAATGTTGGACAAGGCTAGTGCCAGCCCACCAGGAAGGCCTAAAGCCTAGCCATCTGTCAGCAGAAGGAAAGAAGTGATATCAACTGAAAGAGAAATGGCCTTTCACTGAAAGGAGTTTTCCTTAGGATATTCTAGTCATCATTTGTGAGTTTTGCTTCATTGAACAATAAAAACAAAAGCCGTTTTGTATGCTATGAACTGCTTAATCATGGCTTTATAATTCTGCAATGAAGATTTTCTTTTATGGGTGGTCGTGGGTTATCAATATTCTACTGAATGATATTTTAATATAATTTAAACTTCATAGGGTTAAGAGATGTATAGATGTACATCTAACATTGTTATTTCCAGGATAACTTCAGCTAAAAAAATATTTTAATATCTTAGAGAAATAACAAATAGTACATATTAACTTTGCAAATAACCACTTATCCAGAGAATAACAGTAGAAGTAGAGAAAGTGGCAAAGGATAATGACAATTTATTTTTATATCTTTATTCTTCTCCAGGAAGGGCTGTGTGGTTAAGAAACTAGATGGGTGGTGAGGGTTTTAGGCCATTCTGTGAAACTATTCTTTTGATTGAATAATACTATTATAAGTAAAGTGTTAATTTTAAACACCTTCTATGTTTAAAGCCCTCTTCTATGTATTGCAAGAAATTAAAACAAAGAAACAAATTTAGTATAGTAGGGGCATATTTGACATATTCTGGCCAAATCATGATAGAAAACAGTCAGAATCAATTTGTATTGCCATTCCTGTCTAGTTGCTGAAAGATTATTTTATGGGAGTGGGAAGACTAATATTTTATAGTCTTTCTGTATTATATGATTAATTTTCTTAAAAAAAAACCTAAAATCAAAAACAAAATCTAAGTACTAGTGTTAAAAATATTTAATTACTTTTTTCTTTATTGTGTTCTGGAAGCAATTATGCATAATCTTCCATAAAAGTCTTTTGACCTCTGTAACTTTTAGGAGAAGAAGTTGCTAAATTTCAATATTACGCTTCACATATGTACAGTCTAATAAATTACTTGACTAAGGAAAGAACTATGTTCCATTGGACACTGTGGATTATTCTCTTTCGTCAATATTAATAGAGAGGGTTTTGGAAAGGGGAAAATTAGACCAGATTTTTCAAAACAACAGAAGATGTAAGAATAAATTGTATTTACCTTTGGGAAGCATTGAGGTACATGGTAGAAAAACAAGGCCGTTTATTTCTCTTATTCTTCACTCTGTCTCAGTTGGTCCTTTTCCTGGCTGTCATAGCCTGGTAACCTGCTGAGGTCTCAGGTGGGGAAACCACAGTTGGCCAGCTGTTCTAAATAATCTGCAGAATTCATTATCTATCTGTGGACAATGTTGAGGGCTATAGAAGTACAGCCCTCTTTTAGGAAAATCTGTGCTACAAAGACTAAAACTCAAAAAGCAGTCTCACAGATCATTATTCACACTATAAAGGACTTTTTTTTTTTGGTTTACAAAAGGAATTACCCTGAGAATCCTGTAAAAATCAGTCTCCCATGTGCACTAAAACACAAATTCACAACAATTTTTTTTTGAAAGAATTTTCAGGAGGATCCATTGAGAAGTAAGTAAATTGAATTCTTTCTAGGCATTTTTAGGAGAGAGTTTTCATTGTAATTAAAGAAATGCTCAAAATTGTTATTCCTTACAGTTTTTTGTCATCCAGATCTTGGGTAGGAGTTTTCATTTCAGATATTAAATATTAATTAATATGCATTCTTCTATAGAATTGCTTCCATTACCACCAAAGGATGG
>CAUYSK010033875.1:0-13517 GCA_963575035.1 Avahi laniger | reverse complement strand
ACACACACACTCACACGTCTAACGAGCCGCCGTGCTGTTCCCTGCAGAGACGCCCTTTACCAGCTGGACCCCGCCCCCGGGCATCCACAGCCGGGTGAGTGGCCCCAGCGGGGACCAGGGGCAGGGAACCCCTGTGCAGCTTCAAGCATCCGCCCCTCGCCCCGTGCTTCCCACTCCCCCTCAAGGCTCTCTGACGCCCTCGCCTCCCCGCCCCCCAGACTCTTTCCCGCTTCTTCGACAAAGTCCAGGATCTCGGTAAAGACTTCAAGCCAGACTCGGCCAAGGACACCATCCAGGTAAGGTCAGGGCCCTGGGGGACCCCAGGACGGAGTAGAGGGTGCTAGGAGGGTGCTTCGGTGTGGCTGGAGAGAGTGCTCACCCAGGGCAGGGGCCTCTGGCCAGAGACACACGTGCACACAGCATACACACAACCACACGGTAGACGCCCATTACACCCCCGGGACACTTGCGCGCACACACACACACACAGGGTATAATGGCAACAGAGTGGAACAATTAAAAACCTGGAGTCGGGGCCACAAGAGCTCACTGTGTGACCTCAGGCAAGCGACGCCCCCTCTCTGGGCCTCAGTTTCCCCATCGGTTACACAGGCATGAAAATGGTGCCTGCTATAGTCGTTGTGAAGTTTAAATAAACTAATAGTAGGAAGACTCAAAGAACAGTGCCTGGCAGAGTGAGCCTTATATAGTTTTCATCTGCGTGCTTAGCCCAGTAGAAAAATAACGTCAGCTACTTAACATCATTTTAACTTTTTCAATAGCTACATTTTTAAAAAGGTAAAAATAAACAAGTGAAACCCAATGTTAAGATTTTATTTAGGCTGGCACAGTGGCTCATGCCTGTAATCCCAGCACTTTGGGAGGCTGAGGTGGGAGGATTGCTTGAGGCCAGGAGTTCAAGACCAGCCTGCATAACATAGTGAGACCCTGTCTCTATAAAAAAAATTTAAAACTTAGCCAGACCTAGCAGCACATGCCTGTAGTCCCACCTACTCAGGAGGCTGAGGCAGGAGGATCGCTTGAGCCCAGGAGTTCAAGGCTGCAGTGAGCTACAATTGCACCACTGCACTCCAGCCTGGGCGACAGAGTGAGACTCTGTCTTTGAAAAAGAAAGAAAGAAAGAAAGAAAAAAGAATAAAGAAGATTGTCTTTAACCCAATAGATCCAAAATATTAACCATTCCAACATGGAATCATAAAAAAAAAAAAGCTGAGATATTTTGATACTTTGTAGTCTTTTTGTTGAACTAAGTCTTTGAAATCCGATGCGTATTTCACACTTCCGAGCTGCCTCAGCTGCATGGCAAGTGCCGTGGCTGGACAGTGACAAATCAGAACGGAGCCAGGCAGCCTGTGCCCAATCAGAGGCCTGGGGCCGAGCCCCGCTGCTGCGACTCGCGCGTGCACGCGGCATCGCGTGTGCTCCGTCCCTGTACTTGTCTTCTGGCCACTGCATCATCTCAATGATTCCCTGGTGCCGGTGGTTCTCAAATGTGTCCTCCGGTGGAGGGTGGGCAGCCCCTGTGGCCCAATGACCTAGTGGCTTTGTCACCCGCCACCCCCAGAACCTCATCCAGTTGGTGGACGAGCTGATGGAAGCCCGTGGGGACATAGACGACCTGGCCCCTCCCGTCCGGCACCGCATAGCCACCCATCTGCTCTCGGGCCTCGAAGACGTCCTGAGGGCCCTGGCCAGGACCATGCCTGAAGAGCCCGTCACGTACCGCTCCCCCTCGGGCACAGGTGAGGCCTCGTCCTATCCCAGCCCCAGGCCCCCACCTGTATCTAGTGTCCCCAGTTTCTGCCCCTCCCCCTTCAGAGCTGTCCCTGGTCATCCAGGAGCAGGGGAACAAGAATGTCACCATGGGCCAGAGCCACGCACGGATGCTGCTGAACTGGGCTGTAGCAGCCGGGGACTCAGGTAGCAGCAGTGGTCCGGAGCGGGGTGCCGGCGGGAGAGGGGAAGGGAGCGGCTGGGATGGGGCCAGGGAGAGGTTCAGATTACGGGACAACTGATAACTGCACCGTGGGGAGGGATTCCAGGCATCGTAGCAGATTGGCCGAGCCTGAACTGGGGCATCTTGGGAGGGAGGAGGCAGCAAGTGCGTCTGTCCCCCAGGCCCCAGTGTGGCAGGCATCTTCTCCAGCCAGAACATGGAGGAACTGCTGGCCAATGCCTCCTTGGAGCTGGAGCCCGAGAAGCAAGCCCAGCTGGAAGAGACCCATGAAAGTCCCGTCCACGGCGCCCAGGTCAGGATCCTCTCGGCCGTGAACTCTGTCTTTCTGAGCAACACCAACACCGAGAAACTGGCCTCTCCCATCACTTTCGCCTTCGCCCACGAGGTGAGTTCCCAGGTGGGGAGAGGGAATCCACCCTCCTACTCACCCCAGAGCCAAGGTCTCCATTTCTCCACCTCTGCCCACATTCTGCCCCTTCCTCAAACACGCCTCAGGGCCTTTGCACCTGCTGTGTGTGCCGGCTGCCTGGGATGCTCTTTCCTGACATGACCCAGTCCTTTATCTGCCTCCAGCCTTCTCATTTGGACCTTCCCTGACTCTATGTAAAATGATAACCTGGGCTGGGAGCAGTGGCTCACACCTGTAATCACAGAACATTGGGAGGCCAAGGTGGGAGGATCACTTGAGGCTAGGGGTTTGAGATCAGCCTGGGCAACATAGCAAGACCCCATGTCTACACTGGGCAAGTTAGATTACACTAGCAAGGTGTGGTGGCGTGTGGCTGTAGTCCCAGCTACTTGGGAAGCTAAGGCAAAAGGACTGCTTGAGCCCAGGAGCCCAGGAGTTGGAGGCTGCAATGAGCTACGATGACACCACTGCACTCTAGCCTGGGTGACAGAGCAATATCCTGTCTCTAAAAAAAAAGACAACCTGTACTCATTCCCTACCTTTCACCTGCACCATTTCATCTTTTTAATAGTCCCCATGGCAACTGTCACCTTCTAACACACTATCTAGGTTACTTATTTATTAGCTTTATGATTTATTTTACCCCCCACCCCCAACTTGCATGTCAGCCCCTTAAGCGCAGGGACTTGTGTCTGTCCCTGTTCACTGCTGTGTCCCCACACCTGCTATATACAGTAGGTGCTCAGTAAATATTCGACCAGTGAAAAGCGGGCCTCCTCAGGCTCAGCCCAAACCCAGGCCCCAAGAGCGGGCTCCGGGCCAACCTCTCTGACCACCCCCACCAGCCACAGCACAAGACGCCCGGGAGTAAGGAGGAGCTCATCTGTGCCTTCTGGAAGGGTGACAGCAACAGAGGCAGACACTGGGCCACCACAGGCTGCCGGGTGCTGGGCAGCCAGAATGGCAGCACCACTTGCCAATGCAGCCACCTGAGCAGCTTTGCCATCCTCGTGGCCCACTACGACGTGCAGGTGAGCAGCCGGGTCCGCTCTCAACAGCCCACAGGTGGCCACTTCAGCTAGGTGACCAGACAGTCAGCTGGTTCTCCAAGGTGTGGTCCAGCTGGCTTCTCAAATGTGTCTGTATGGTTGCACAGCCCAGGTGGCCCCAAGCCCCTTCTCTAAGACCCAGCAACTAAATGGTGAGGCCTGGCACTGCCTGCCCCACACCAATTGCAAAATATCTTTAAAAGCTCCCCATGTAGGACATTCCAAGGGAGCACAATTTTCTGTACGTGGCCTCGGTAGGATCCATAGATAAGCTGGGCCATGTTGGATAACTGGAATTAGCCAGGCAGAGTAGGAGAGGCTGGTGGCCCAGGCCAAAGGCCCGGCAAGCACCAAATTGTGAGATCCCGGCCAGGCGTGGTGGCTCACATCTGCAATCCTAGCGCTGTGGGAGGCCGAGGCAGAAGGATCGCTTGAGATCAGGAGTTCAGTTGGAGAAGAGCCTGAGCAAGAGACCCCATCTCTACAAAAATAAAATAAAAATTAGCTGGACGTGGTGGCGCGTGCCTGTAGTCCCAGCTACTGTGGAGGCTGAGGCAGGAGGAACACTTAAGCCCAGGAGTTTGAGGTTGCTGTGAGCTGTGATTGCGCCACGGCACTCCAGTCTGGGGGACAGAGTGAGACCCTGCCTCAAAAAAAAAAAAATAACAGAAAAATGTGAGGTCCCTATCCCATACCTGCCGGCTGACAGGTGTAGCCAGGTGTAGGGGGGGAAGGGAGGAGGCTGGAGAAGTGGGCCCGTCAGAGTGTTGGTAAAGCGAGACCGCAAGGAGGGCAGGAAGGCCTCAGGGTCCTCACGGAACCCTGCCCACCGCATCCTGCCCCTAGGACTGGAAGCTGGCCCTGATCACCAAGGTGGGACTTGCGCTGTCGCTGGTGTGTTTGCTGCTGTGCATTCTCACCTTCCTGCTGGTGCGGCCCATCCAGGGCTCGCGCACCACCATACACCTGCACCTGTGCATCTGCCTCTTCGTGGGCTCCGCCATCTTCCTGGCCGGCATCGAGAACCAAAGCGACGAGGTAAGGCCCCGCCCCGCCCTCACCTGAGCGCTAAATCGGCAAGGCCCCCGGAGGAGGTTAGCCCCGCCCACTTCCGGGACTCGGTCAGAGAGGCGGGCCCTGGAGGCACGTGGCTCCGCCCCTGCCCGGGACATGGCCCCGCCCACCGAGGTGGTGTGCCTCTTTAAGGGGCGCCGGCTTTGGAGGTGCATGGCCACGCCCCGACCGCACGCTCATCACCCCCCTACGGGCGTGCCCTGCAAGAGCCTGGCTCCGCCCCAGCACCGCCCACCCTCCAGGCCGTGGTCCCGCCTTCCCCGGGGACTCTGGCAGAGGACTGGCTCCGGCGGTGCGTGCCCCGCCCCGCGCTGACGTCGCCCCGCCCCTCCGCCCCCGCCCCGCAGGTGGGGCTGCGCTGCCGCCTGGTGGCCGGGCTGCTGCACTACTGCTTCCTGGCCGCCTTCTGCTGGATGAGCCTCGAAGGCTTGGAGCTCTACTTCCTCGTGGTGCGCGTGTTCCAGGGCCAGGGCCTCCGCACGCGCTGGCTCTGCCTGATCGGCTACGGCGTGCCCCTGCTCATCGTCGCCATCTCGGCGGCCTTCTATAGCGAGGGCTACGGCCGCACCAGCTTGTGAGTGTGGCACCAGGGGAGGGCCGGGTGCCAGACCCGGGGCACGCGGGCAGTGCCACACACGTTGCCTCGCTGCCCTCCAGCTCCGTTCTGGGCCTCGTCGGGTGCTGATGGGACCTCTCCCTTCCCTCCCAGCTGCTGGTTGTCCTTTAACCGTGGCTTCCTCTGGAGCTTCCTGGGACCCGTGATCTTCATCGTTTTGGTAACTGCCCGCCCCCTGCCCAAAGCCCGAGAGGCATGGCCCCCACTGAGCCCTGCTAGATCATCCTTCCTGCCGTCTAACCCTCCGTCTCTCCCCGCCCAGTGCAATGCTGTCATCTTCGTGACTACTGTCTGGAAGCTCGCTCAGAAGTTTTCTGAAATCAGTCCAGACATGAAGAAATTAAAGAAGGCCAGGTGAGAAGAGGGCAGAAAGGGAGGACTTGGAGGTGGTGCTGGCAGCCAAGCGGGGCCCCCAGGCTGCAACTGCCCTCCCTGCAGGGTGCTGACCATCACCGCCATCGCCCAGCTCTTCGTGTTGGGCTGCACCTGGGTCTTCGGCCTGTTCCTCTTCAACCCACACAGCTGGGTGCTGTCCTACCTCTTCACCATCCTCAACTGCCTGCAGGGCCTCTTCCTGTACTTGCTGCACTGCCTGCTGAACCGCAAGGTGGGGCCTCCCGGGCGTGGGCAGGTGGGAGGGTCCCGGGGCCTGATCCTTCCCTGACCCGCCGCTCCTTGGGCCGCAGGTGCGAGAAGAGTACCGGAAGTGGGCCTGCCTACTTGCTGGGAACAAGTACTCCGAGTTTGCCTCTTCCACATCTAACACAAGCCACCATCAGATGACTCGGGTAAGCGGCTGTGCCTGGCACCGGGAGTCTCAGGAAGGCACCGGCAGGCTGGCGGGGCTCAGGCCTCACAGGGCTCCTCTCTCTCCAGGCCCTCAGGCCGTCAGAGTCCGGCATGTGAGCCCAGCCTGGGAACCCGCAGTTCAGGCCATCCTAGCAGCTCCCGTGGCCTCAGCAGCTTTTGCACATGCTGAAGACCGTCCTCTCCTCTGCTCCCCCGACCGTGGGTGCCACAGAGACGCGGCGGCAGCTGTACTCTGGCACCGAACTCCAAACGCCCAGGGAGGTGGAAAGTCGGAGCCGCTGGTCTTGCTTCTGGCTGCCTCTTTGCCTCAACCCAGCTGTGCCCCGGGGTGGGACAGGTGCTGACCCAGGGCTGCAGCCCATCACCCTGGTACGCGCAGCCAGTACTGGGGACGGACTGAGGGCTCTTGCCCGGCCTGGCCTTTTCCTCTCATCTGTCTTTGCTGCAGCATGGGCCAGGGCACTGGGGTTCAACTCCCCTCTTTAAGCTAAGACTGATGGCAGAGGCCAGGGCAGGGCCCCTGCCTGAGGCTCACGGTACAGAGGCCTGCCTGCCCCGGGCAGCAGGTCTCACTGTTTCGAAGGTTGTGGATGTTGTGTACGTTGTTTTTATCTGTATGAATCTTTTGATGTTGACACTTAAGATTAAATAACACATGCATAAAGAAGGCGGCCTTGCTTGCTGGTGGGGGTTTGCTGGCCAGGCTTGTGGTGTCCATGAAATGCCAAGAGACGACCAAGAAACAGATGGGATGGGAGCCAGGCTTCCATAATACATATTTATTCTTACACAAATCTACAGCTTTTGAACAAAAAAAAGAAAGAGGCCCATCTGGCGCCTCGAAAGAAGACATGAAGCAACACGTGGGCGGCTGCAGGCCGTCGAGGCAGGTGGTTACCGGCTCTGCTCAACTGCAAGACAAACACGGGAGGCCACCGAGTGAGGGGCACGGCACGGGAGGGGTCCTCCGCCCCAGACCCCCAGCCTG
The DNA here is from genome assembly GCA_963575035.1 of Avahi laniger. NCBI lineage: Eukaryota > Metazoa > Chordata > Mammalia > Primates > Indriidae > Avahi > Avahi laniger. The sequence goes on along the minus strand of CAUYSK010033875.1, from coordinate 6,593 downwards.
CCCAGGCCACTTACTGTATGTGGAAATGTCAATTTCCTCCGGAAGTTCTGCCACATTCACTTCAAACCGGTCCTGGACGTCATTGAGGATTTTGGCATCGTTCTCATCAGACACGAAGGTGATAGCCAGGCCTTTGGTGCCAAAGCGACCCGCACGGGCCACCTGCAGGAAGACGGGACCAGGGTCAGCCGACAGATCTGAAGGAGAGGCTGCCCGGGTGCCACCCCAGGAAGGGGGCCCCTCACCCGGTGCAGGTAGGTGTCCGAGTCCTCGGGCATATCGTAGTTGAAGACGATGTTGACTCGCTCGATATCCATCCCCCGGCCAAACAGATTGGTGGCCACCAGGATCCGCCGCTGGAAATCCTTGAACTGCTGATAGCGAGACAGGCTGGGGTGCAGGAGAAACAAGTGGAGGCCATCAGACACTGGGCTCCTGGGTGGCGCTCCCTGCGGCCTTGGCGGGTGGCGTGCACTCACCGCTCCTCCTGGGCCATGCCGCGGTGGATGGCGATGGCCGGGAAGTTCTGCTCCACGAGGAGCTGGGCCAGGGCCATGCAGCGCTGCACTGACTTGACGAAGATGACCACCTAGAGGGAGGAGTGGCAGCCAGGGCTAGAGTCGCCCGAGGCCCACCAGCCTCCCCAGGGCCCGGAACCCTGGGACAGGCCAACGGAAGCGTCACCTGGTTAAACTCTAGCACGTCCAGCAGATCAAAGAGCTTGCGGTTCTTCTCGCTGTCCTTGAGCTTGACGTAGTACTGCTGCAGCCCGTGCAGCGTGAGCTTGGTCTCGTCATCCACAAACACCTCCATGGGCTGTGTGGGGAGGGAGGTGGGGAGGGGCGAGCAGGACTCACTCTTGGGCATCTCAGCTGCCCAGAACCTTCCAGTGAGGATTCCTCTGTGCGATGCGTCGCAGAGGGCCTGCCACACCCGACCTCACAAAGGATCTTACTACCAAAAGCTGGAGGTCAGCTCTGGTCTGGCTCAGGTGTGGACCAAGCTTGACTTCCAGTCTGACAACACCGAGAGGGAGGAAGGAAGGAGGCTCGGCCAGCCTCCCAGCATCCTTTGTGCCGTGTGCACGGTGTGGGAGTCCTGGGGCGGCCCCAAGCCCCTGGGGAGGGCCAAAGCTGCTGTGCTGAGGTCTCGGCCACTGTGGGTGGGCCGGGGTCTTGCCCTACTCACATCCTGCATGAACTTCCTGCAGACGGGGCGGATCTCCTTGCTCAGGGTGGCGCTGAACATCATGCACTGCTTCTCATGGGGCGTCAGGCGGAAGATCTCCTGCACGTCCCGCCGCATGTCTGGGTGGGGAGGGCAAGAAACAGGTGGGCGTGAGCGTCTGCCAGAGCACGACCCCCACCCCAGACCAGACCCAGACCGCTCCCGACCTGTGCCAGGGAGCCAGTGGCGCCATGACGAGGGAGTGGAGGGAGGGGCGAGTCCCAGGTGCCTGAGGGGCCGGACTCGGGGGCAAGCCAGCGCAGGCGCAGGAGGAGCTGCAATCCACTTACACGCTGCCAGCGCTGAGCAGCCGTGCCATGCGCCTCGAGCCGCACTTCAGGGAGGGGAGCCTGAGGCAGAGATAGCCGCTGGGGTGAGAGCTGTAGCTGCCTCCCAGGACAAAGCCCATCTCCCACGGGCCCTGCCGGGGCTCACTGAGGGCAGGCAGGGGCCTCAAACTAACCCAACAGGCAGCGGAAGCCACGATACTCCTACAGGTGTGCGCGTGTGCCTTTATGTCCAGGCAGGGACAGCAGCTCACGTGGGCCCTGTGGTCCCATTTGGTTGGGCTCAGGAGCAGCACATCCCGCTCTGCTAACACTAGAAGGTTCCCTAAGATCACTTACAGGAGACTTATGTGCCAGCCACCCACGAGACCCTCTCTGGGAGCCTTTGGCCTGCTCAGTCAGGGCCCGCCTAGACGCTGGCTCTGACGTCAGGGGCTGTGTGGGGAGGGGACGGTGTGCTGGGCGGGCCTGGGCAGCCCCACAGGCCCAGCGGGGACACTCACCCAGCTGCTCCAGCATCTTGTCACACTCGTCCAGCACAAAGTGCTTCACGTTCTTCAGGTTGAGGTTCCTGTTCCGCACCAGTGCCAGGATCCGGCCTGGGGTCCCCACCACGACATGGGGACAGTTCTTCTTTAACACATCTTCATCCTTCTTAATGGAGAGACCACCGAAGAACACAGACACCTACGGGGATTGGGAGAAGTTGCTTCCAGCTGTCTGGGGGCTGCACACTCGCACCCTACTCTATACTGGTGCCCAGTCCACAGGCCCAGCAGCCCCCCGAGGGTGCCCAATAGCCAGCCCTGGCACTTCAGAACAGAAGGCCTGAGGGACAGAGCCAGGCCTGAGAGCCTGCCAGGCCGTCAGTGAAAGGCAGCTGTGGGCCGGGCCCGGTGCAGGCCCCTGGGAATCATGCATAATTCATCGGGCTTTTAAGGAGCATAAACCACCGCAAACCTCAAAGGCAGCTGCCGCCGCCAAACTTGGTAAATGCTGGATGGGGCCAGAGCCAAGGCCAGAGAGGCTGCAGGAGACCTCACAGCGCCCAGCCCGGCTCAGTCTGAGGGGCCTCACCTTGACACTGGGCATGTACTTGGAGAAGCGCTCATACTCCTTGCTGATCTGGAAGGCCAGCTCCCTTGTGTGGCACATGACCAGAACTGTCACCTGTGGAGTGGCAGGAGAAAGGTCCTTTAAGGCACTGTCCTAAACCCTCCCCGGCCAGAGCTCACACTGGCGCTCCCTTCCCTTGAGGGCCCACACCCATCTGGTCTCCCCCAACAAGAGCACCCACCACACTGCTTCTGACACCATGGGCCGTTGAACACCTGGTCCAAATTCCTGCACCTTCCCCGCCCCTCGCTCGCTACACCCTCTCACAGCTACCGAGGCCACGTCTCCTGACACCAGGACCTACACTGAGGCCAGGTGCAGAAAATGGCTAAGGTCAGACCCAGCCTGCCCTGGTGACGTGGGCCCCACGCTCTAATGGCTTCCCGATTCTCCACTCTTGCGCTGTCCCTGCGCTCCCGCCATGCCGCCAAACATTATGACCACAGCACAGCCTTCCATGAAGTCCTCATCCTTCACAATTTGCCCTGAGAAAAGCAAGGCCCATGCACCAACACGGCTGTGCACCTCAGTGTGATTCTTAAGAGCAAAACATTCAGGCCGGGCGCGGTGGCTCACGCCTATAATCCCAGCACTCTGGGAGGCCGAGGCGGGAGGATCACTGGAGCTAAGGAGTTTGAGACCAGCCTGAGCAAGAGCGAGACCCCCATCTCTACTAAAAACAGAAAGAAATTAGCTGGACAACTAAAAATATATAGAAAAAATTAGCTGGGCATGGTGGTACATGCCTGTAGTCCCAGCTACTCAGGAGGCTGAGGCAGGAGGATCACTTGAGCCCAGGAGTTTGAGGTAGCTGTGAGCTAAGCTGATGCCACGGCACTCACTCTAGCCCAGGCAAAAAGAGCGAGACTCTGTCTCAAAAAAAAAAAAAAAAAGAGCAAAACGCTGGAATTCACCCTAAGTTGTCCCCCGAGAGTGGAACACAACAATGACAACAGGAGATGAGCAGGGCCTATCAGCAAGAACAGCAGTGACAAGTGCATTCAGTATGACTCTACCTTTGTAGACATACACATCTAGGAAGTACACACTGAAATGATGGCACTATTTCCGGGAACTGTGGGCACTTTTTTTTAAAAAAAGCGTATGAAAACTCAACCAGCAAAAAAAAAAAAAAATTTTAAAAGTCACAAAGATCATATGGGATCAAGAATCGTCACCAGGGGGCGCTGTGGCACCTGCTGCCTCCCCCAGGAGTGGGGAAGCCCACCCACCTGTCCGTTAACAGGCTCGATCTGCTGCAGGGTGGCCAGCACGAACACCGCGGTCTTGCCCATCCCGGACTTGGCCTGGCACAGGACGTCCATGCCCAGGATGGCCTGGGGAATGCACTCGTGCTGAACTGGAGGAGAAAGAGAGCGTGAGGGACCAGGAACCAAATGCACCCACTGTGGGGGCTCGTCCCCAGATGGCTGGGGGACCACAGTGAGGGCAGTCAGAACAGGCCAAGTCCAGGGTAGGGCCGCCAACACCTGGGCTAGGGTGTCTGCCTGGTCAAAGTCCAGTGTCATGTCACCGTGGGCAGCCACAGGCCCCCACTGGGTGGGCAGGCACCTCCCTCACCCAGAGCAGACCAAAGGCAGAGCCGCTCTGGACAGCCACGGCTGGTCTTGGTGAGAGGACGGGGCAGGGGTGACACCAGCGAGGCGTACCCTCAGATGGATGCTCAAAGCCACAGTCCACGATGGCCCTCAGGAGCTCCGGCTTCAACAGAAAGTCCCGGAAGCCAGAGCTGTGGATGGAAACGTAGGATCCCTTGACATCTTTCTTAGGGGGAGCCGGAGTGCTCTCTGGAGGAGCCTGGGGCTCTTCATCCTCCTCGTAATCCAGAAGCTCATTTTCCACGTCCTGTTCTGCCATGGTGCTCAGGAGAGAGGAGAGAGAGGCCCTGCGAGCAATCACAGGAAGCCGATGAAGCTACGACTGCGTGGTGTTCTGGTCTCTTCCCCACAGCCGGGCCATCGGCGACACCCCAGGCTTCGGCCGCTGCCTCCACATCTCCCCACCCTCCTCCAAGCCCGCCTACCTCTCCCACACCCCACCAGCCACACCCAACACCTTCCACCTCCAAGGGCTTCCCCTGCGCTCAACTCACCACAGCCCTCAACCCGCCCAGCTTGGCCCCTGCCCACCTCAGCCCACACCCCCCAAGCCTTGCTCGGCTGCCCAGACTCACGGAGCCCCACCCCAAGCATGCGAACCCCACGCCACCACCCGGAATGCTCTGCTCCCAGGTCTTTGCACAAATGCCTCCTGCCCAACACGCAAGTCTCAGCTCTACCGAAACTGCTTGGACCACTGAGCCCAAAGAAGTCCCCTCCCCCACTCCCCAAGGACCCCACTGGGCCTGCATGGGACAGGAAGCCCAGAGACTTGGAGGTGTGGTACCAGGATGCCGGGGAGAACTGAGTTTGTGAGGAGCAGGCAGCTGTCTGCCCAGCCCGGCTTCTCCTGCTATCTGTGGTCTGCACAGGGGAATAATTAAGTGCTCTCATGAAAAGCCTCCCATTGGGCCCAGGCCAATAAAAATAAAGCTGGGATGGTGAGTGGAATTAATACAAAGCTCGCTCACCTTCTCGCTTTATTTAATGCAATGCGTACCAAGTGCCTGCTGGGTACAAGAGCTCCAAACGTCAGGACACTTGTCTTTTGTCCTCCCTCCGGACCACAGCCTCTGGTCTAGGGGGCAGAAGGGCTAAAGCTGTCCTCTTCTTCCTGAGGCTGGAGCCTGAGGGTCCTGGGCCCACTTTCTGACCCATTTTCTCTGTGACTTCATCCAGGCCCAGGGCTTGAACCACCTCTGTGCTGCTACCTCCCAAAAGTTGGGTCTCCAGTGGCAATCTCGCCCCTCAATTCAAGACCCAGTTACCAGCTGCCTCCTCCAACATCCTTGGGGGACCTTGGAAGATAAACTCAAAATGCCTGCTTCCCACACCTCAGAAACAGCAACTCCACTCTGATCTCTCAGCGGCTCTGCATGTTCCCTCCTCAACATCCCTGCCCAACCGGCCAGTGAATACCACAGTCCCTCTGGCTACTTGCCGCCCATGCCACCATGCTGGCCCCAAGCTGCCATCGCCTTTTTTTTTTTTTTAAAACTAGCACAGCTTTACTGATATTCACATGCTACACAACTCACTACTTAAAGCATACGATTCAGTGGATTTTTATAGTCACAGATATGTACAACCATTGCCACAGTCAATGTGAGAATATTTCATCTCCTCAAAATAAGAAAGAGCCAATGTGCCTTTTACCTATCACCCCCCATCCCCCACCACCTTGGCAAGCTATAGCCTGCTTTCTGTCTCTATGGATTTGCCTATAGAAAATCCTGGGTGTTTCAAAGTAAAAAGGGAAAGAAAGGAAAGAAAAAAAAAAGGAAAGAAAGACAGAAAATCAATCCTGGACATTTCACATAAATGCGACTTTACAGTACGTGGCTTTTTGTGTGTGGCTTCTTTCACTCAGCATCATGTTTTCGGGTTTTTTTTTTTAGACTGAGTCTTGCTTTGTCACCCTGGCCAGAGTGCAGTGGCATCCTCACAGCTCACTGCAACCTCAAACTCCTGGGCTCAAGTGATCCTCCTTCCTCAGCCTCCCAAGTAGCTGAGACTATAGGTGCACGTGCCTCCACTCCTGGCTAATTTTTCTATTTTCTTTAATTTTTATTTCAGGATATTATGAAGGTACAAACATTTTGGTTATATTTTATGTCTTTGCCTCACCCAAGCGAGGATTAGAGGTAATTTTTCTATTTTCTGTAGAGAGGGGGTCTCACTCTTGCTCAGGCTGGTCTTGAAATCCTGACCTTAAGCAACGTTCCTGCCTCGGCCTCCCAGAGTGCTAGGATTACAGGCGTGAGCCACCGCACCTGGCCTGTTTTCGAGGTTCATCCACGTCATAGCACATGTCAGGACTTCACTCCTTTTATGCTCACCCAGC
>CAUYSK010033871.1:0-24889 GCA_963575035.1 Avahi laniger | reverse complement strand
TCAAATTATCTAAGAATTGAGACAATTCTGTGTTACTTTTTTCATAGACTAACATTTCATCTAGTTCATTGATTAGAGCAATATTGATCTGGATCTCTAATGTAGAAAATGCAGGAAATTTCTCTCTTTGTGCATCTTGTTCCATCTAATCATACGAGGCACTGAGGTATTGGTGCTTCTGATTTTCCAATACTCAGAATTTTTATTATATTATGGTTTCCTGAAAGTTCCAAGTTGTGGAGGAGCTTAAAAATCATAAAGTCTGTCCATCGAAAAATGTGAAAGACCGTTACTGTCACGGAATGTCCAGGCTATAACACTATTCCAGGTAATAAAAAAAGAACAACTAAATAGAACTTTGAACAGTCCTACTTGAAAGTTCACATTATTTAGTACAGCTTCTTAATAGATTCAAATAACACTTTAATTTTTTTCCGTATTAGATGACTTTCCCTCCTCCCTAAACCATTTTTTCTCTGACATTAATGGCTGTCCACAGCGCAGACAGTGGAAAACGGCAATGACTTTGGAGGCCAAAGAAACTCAGTTAACATCCTGAATTAACTGCTTCTGTTTCCATAGACTTCGGCAAGTTGCTCAACTTCCTTCATCTTGACATCCCTTATAAGTAACATGGGATAAATAATTTCTCATGGTACTGATATGGCTATTAATAATAAAATATATTTTAATCTCATAAAATTTTCCTAGTCATATAGTGGGATAACTATAAATAAAGATCCTTCATTTATTGATTTATAGCTTACAATACAGCATCTAAACACTTAGGAAATTCCTCACTCTGTGTGTGTGGCTAAGAAGAAAAACCTGTATCTATGGTAAAAGATGGTAAGAAGTTCAGATACTCAATTTACAAATTTGACTTTCTAAAGGGACAGATCTTATGAATACCCCAAAAATCAAGGATGAAGGAGCAGGACCAATGGAGAATCATCTTGGTAGTGGCCATAATGGCAGTAGTCTGCTTCTGTCTCCAGAGCAATACTGGCTAAAGTGCCAGTATTTAAGATTCAGCAATTAAGAGAAACACAAGGGTGAAACAGTGACTCTAATCTGCATTACATCATATTAGAAACATGCAATATTTTAATTTCAGGGAAAAAAAAACAGAGAAATTCAAACTAGGTCTATCTATTATTTAGTCATTCATTTTAAAAACTTTTTTTCCTCCTGTTATTCAGACACTTACTTTACTGAATTAAATATACTTGTAGTTATGTTATGTTTCTGTTAAATGTATGCTTTTCTAAAATGCTCAAGCATTTTTAAAATATATTGTTTCCTTCATTTCTTTAAAACCCACCCATCTTAATCTGGATCATCCATGCTTTTAAGGAAGAGGGTAAAAAGTAAAATTAGCAGATGCTCTATAACTTGCTGTACTATATGATTCGTAATATATTAGTCTAAATATGCAGTTTTAGAACAAGTACTAAACTGCTGTCAAATGAGTTGATTTTAGCGTGAGGTCTAGCTGATTCTAGCCTGGCTAACTAGCTGGAAAACTTAAACATTAAGATTTACTTATTCTCTCAAGGTTCATTTATTTATGTTTGTTAAAAATGGCAGGCAAACACAAAGTATAGAAATTTCTAAGATTGCACCACGGGGACTTTCAGCATAAGAATGGTCTAGAGTTCTTCCTGTTAATAAACTAGATTACTGGATTCCAACCCAGGTATACTGTCCTAGCAGATAGTGACAAATCACAGATTTTTGTCATTGTAATAAACTATGAAATGAATGCTTTCACAGGTTATAAAGTATTGAAAGGTCACTTTACAAGACCTGGTATGTGAAACATATCATATTAAATGTGACATTAAATTGAATATTCAATTTGCTGCTTTTCCCCATACAACTAAAGTCACCATACATACATACATATGTAATGCATGTATAAATATAGAATATATGTATAGTGTATATAATACATGTGTGTATATATATCATCATATACTATGTGTAAAAGTTAGTCACCAGAAGTGTAGTTGGTGCTTTGGGCCTCCATCCAATTATGAAAAACCCTCCATATCTTGGAGGCTAAAAGAAAACAAATCCTAATTGCTCGTTGTGGTATGAAGCCTTCTAAAATAATCTCACTTTTTAAATAATCCCAGTGATCCTAAATTTGTGCAGTTCCCTTTCCTTGACTGTGGACCAGATCTAGTGATTTGCTTCTAACAAATAGAATGTTGTAAAAATGATAGGATTTCACTTTCAAGATTAAATCTATACTTCTTTCTTGTACTGCTTCTCTTGCCTTTTTACACCATCTTGCTCTCTCTCTTTCTTGTTCTCTCTCTCTCTGTTGCTCGCTCTCTCTCACCTTCATGCTTTCTTGCTCTGATGAAGCAGCTGTCATGTTGTGAGCTACCCAATGGAGAGGGCACATATAGCAAGGAACTGAGAGCCACCTCTGACCAAAATCATTGAGGAACTGAGGCCCTAATTCTGACAGGAAATATGCCAAACACCTTGTGAGTGAACTCGAATATGGATCTTCCCCCAGTAGAGCCGGCGGATTGAGACTAAAGCCCCAGCTGACACGTTGGTTGCAGCCTTGTGAGAGGAGCCGAGCTGGATAACCCAGAAAAACTATGCCAGTATTGCTAACCCACAAAAACTGTAAGGTAATTAATGTTTTGAGAAGATAAGTTTGTCGTACTTTATTATGCAGCAATAGATAACCAATTCAATCCTTCTGCTGCATTGGCTTCTGGTAGATAGGACTATACTGTTGTTCTATATGCTATCCTGTGGCTTTTCTTATTTAACTTAAAGGTCTACAAATTAAGATCAGTGAGTACTGGCAACACAAAATAAATAGGCTTAAATATTCATTTTTACATATATACTATACTCCTATGCAGCTACTGTACTCAAAGCCTGAAATATTAACTGAATTAAAATTTAAATCTGTGTTTTCAGTTTGAAGTCCTAAATATCTATGAAATGTTTCTTAGGTTGATCATATAACAAGCAAATTGTAGTCCTGAGTCCTGAGAGCAAATCAAAGATAAAACATCTATTAAATTGACAACTGCATTAATCTTATTCAAATTCTCATGTCAAATGATAAGAAAAATTTTCAAGATTGACCTTAGGCTTTTTATAGTCCTGCCTCAGATCTGCCTTCTCATAAGTTCTTTTCTCTTTTCTGTTATTATTATTATTATTATTATTATTATTCAATTGTTTGTTTTTATTGCCTGTAAAAGTGGCAGGTCTCTGAAAGTCTTATAATTAAATTATCCATTAAAATCTGCTTAAAATAATTATCATTGATTAGGAAAGAAGGCTGATAAAGTCTTAATGCTTCAAACCAAGTGATAAATATAATATGATCCAGGGATCAGACTAAGTGGAAGTGAGTGACTGCATTATGTATCCTCATGCTGATAAATAGCTCTGAATATTACTTAAAGATGCTAAGTAAGAGGTTTCTGGGAATGAAGGGAACCCTTACAATTAATTGGTTTTGAAAAGGTCAGCTCTGGAACTTGGAGTCAGCATCTTTGTCTTTTAGGCTTGAATCACAATTAGCCAAATGTCACAATGTAGTGGTAGCCTTGGCTAATGTACCAAACTGACAGTTGCCTCAGGATGTAATTTTGATATTTGCAATTGCAATGCATCAACAGCTGAGTAACATTTTCTGTCAAAGAAAATATTACTCTCTTTCTCTACCAGGAAAGAGATAAACAGAAAAACAAGTATAGATGATAAAGACCTGAGCTCCCCAGCATGAAGGAATAATGCTGTTGACTTAGATTTGGGGTGTCTCTTCACTCAGTAAGGGACCTATCTTTTACTGCATATATCAAAAATAACAACTAATATTAAACAACCAGTTTGTGTAAAAGAAGTTTGGAAATATCAAAGTTTTAATATATTCCCTAATAGCTCACTGTTAAATCAAAAGCAGCCAAACCGTCAAAGTAGAAGCAAATTCAAAGTTGAATTGCAAACTAAGAGTAAACAACTATAAACTTAAAGCAAACTTGGAGTGTGTCATTTTTGCAATATAACAGCATAAAATCACTAAAAGGGGGAAAAAATTCCAATCAAGCTATATTTAGAGTGCCATTTGTGTTCAGTGGGGAGGAATTTTCATATGGAATTTTTAATAATATGTATGTGTTTCGGTCTATGAAGAATTGACAAGTATATTTTCTTTATTTCACCCTGATCATAATATTGTAAGCAAAGTAAAACAGGACTTATAAACTTTATTATTGTTTAAAAATTAAAGAAAAAATAGAAACTCGGAGAAGTTATGAGATTTATTGATAATAACAAAGCAAGAAAATGGGAGCATCAAGGTTTATAACCAAATAATCTGACCCCAGTTTACTTTTCTGCAATTTAAAAATTCGTTTTAATTTTGTTGCAAACATACATTGTGTGTGTGTGTGTGTGTGTGTGTGTTTGCGCACGCACATTTTCATTCAGTAACTTTTGGCACAGGATTTCCATTCACTCTTTTGTTAGGATATCATTTTTTTATTAGTGTCCTTTTTTGGGAGGGGATGGAGATAGTTGCCTGTGTCGATGGCATTTATTTAAGCAGATATGAATCTCTAACTGACCAATGATGCAAGTAAGTGTGGGTTTTTTCCCTGCAATCTTCATACTCTTTACTTGAAATCAGTGTGGGAAAAAAAAGAGGTAATTTAAGCTAGGTTCTTTTGTTTGAACTCCAAGAAAGTTCCTTAGTATCAGTCATCCTAAAGCAACCATTTTTATAGAAATTTATAGAAAAATGTATTTTGAAAATGGGATCTGAAATGATTATATTTTGTTGTTTCTTATGGGAAGTAATTTTACCAAACTAAATTTCTTTAAATAGTGCCAACAACAGGACTGAAAACTTAGCTGAATTCTCTGGCTTGAAAAAGCTAAACTACTCACTAATTCTACAAATAATAACTAGCTAACAACAATGTCTGGTGAAAGTGTCCAGTGACATTGTTGAATTGGAAAGAAAGTATGTTTGGATTTCAGAAAAAAAAAATGTAACAGTTTGAGTTAATTCTGGGCCATCAATGTTGGAAGTCCTGGTGAAATTCAATCCAGGGCCAGTTTTATAAGCGGTGGAGGGGCAACTCTGAGCATAATTCCAATGGCAAGAAGCTGATAAATATGAAGTGGTGCTAATGTGATTCATGACAAGAAAAAATCTTGTCTCTTCATGGGCAGGTTCAATTCTCTTAATAGGAAAAAGAAGAGTACTTTAATTTTTGTGTGTTGTTGTTATTGATTTGTTCTGCTTTGTTTTCATTAGCTGTGTTGACTGGAAAGGAAATAGTAGATTCCACCTTTGAACTAACTTTCCCAAGTTAAATTATTTGACAAATATAAACTATTCATAGTAATATGACTTCAGAGATCATATTATCTCCACTTTGATCTTTGTTGTTATTTTTCTTTAAACACTCAGTCAATAAAATCTATTTTACCTTATTCTCAGGTTAATATTTTCAACAATTTCAACATTTTTAACCTAAAAAAACCCATTTGTATTATTTTGACACCTCTTTTGTGGAATCAATGTTCGAAATATAAGAATTGGCTTTGAGGTTAAATAGGCCTACTCCCCCAAGAACTTTACATACTGTAAGGACCACAGTCTAAATTTGGACAACCAAAGGAAGTGATCAATATGGAAATAGAATATTTATAATAATATTAAAATAAAAAATATCAAATCATAGTGTTTTTTAATTTTTAAAACATATTTATATTTATAATTATTATTATTATTATAAGAACACTGATATATAGGATACAGTTGTTTTTCCCATGTAATATTTGAGGAGAGACAGTGATAAGGTATGCTGTATGCTTAAGGTCAACATTTCAGTACTCCAAATTCCATGCATTCTCCTTTGTAAGAAGTCAGTACTGATTTGCAAAATAGTAAGTTGATGCTCTGAAATCCTGACACTTTTAATTAGAAGGGCTAGAAAAAGTTTGGATTACATTTCCGTTCACCTTTCTATGAGATACTGTGAGATTAAGGTTGTATGATGTGTCCTTATAATCACCTGAGCCAAATGAAGGTATTGGTCCCTGATGTGGTCCCTAACTCTATGTAAGTGATTGTTCTGAAATGATATATGGCCCAGGCATGGTGGCTCGTGCTTGTAATTCCAGCACTCTTGGAGGCCAAGGCTGGGGGATCACTTGAGGCCAGGAGTTGGAGACCAGCCTGGGCAACATATTGAGTACCCATGTTTACCAAACAAAACAAAACAAAAACAAAAACAAGAAACCTCCAAAACATTAGCCTGGTGTGGTGGTATGTACCTGTAGTCTCAGCTATTTGGGAGGTTGAAGCAGGAGGATCACTTAAATCAAGGAATTTGAGGTTACAGTGAGCTGTGTTAGGCCACTGAATTCCAGCCTGGGCTACAGAGTGAGACCCTATTTCTAAAAAAAAGAAAAAAAAAAATTAAAAAAAAATAAAAATGTACAGAGAAAAAAACCAGATACCAATAGTTGCTGGGGAGCCAACAGTACAGCAGCGTTTGTACCCATGCATTGCAGACAAGAGCAAGGCCAGAGTCCTATCTGCAGATAATTTGTTCATGAATACCACCCTTAGAAAATTTAACCAGTCAAACCATCCTGAGGTCACTCTGTCTACACAGTGTGATCCCAAGTGTTCTTTATGCTCCTTTCTCTTAAATAAGCCACCCAATTTTCGCCACCTCAATTTTTTTTCTCATCTTATGATTACACTGATCATTTAGAAAGACTGATGAATTAAACCAAAATTAAGGCTTTTCCTCTAAAAATTAACTGGGAATGTGCATATGGACCTTGGAATCAGCCATCTAGTTTTCATCTACAATCAGATCAGGTTAATGTCCCTGTTCTACAGTGTGCCCTATTCTGCAAACTCACAGGATTACTTGCCATTCCTTAACACTTCATTTCATTTTCTCTCTCATTTCTATTGAGAACACTTGCTCCCTTACCCAGAATCTCATTTCCCTTTCTCCAAGTACTCTTGAACGTTAAGCTAAAGTGTAATTCTCATTTTAAAGCTTTTCTTATGCCCTTCCAGAAAATATATTTAGGCCTCTGTTGTGTTTTTCCTCTATCACTGCAATCTCATCTTGTGTTTCAGCTTTTTTGTTTCACATGAAACACTTAAGTGATACTCATTTGCAAAGCACTATGTAAAACACTTCTCAAGATTTACCGTATGTATTTTAAGTTTCAAACAATACTACAGAATTAAGTAGCATGATGCCTATTTCCCAGATAAAACAGCTAACGTTTTTAGGGTTTAAAACACTTTTCAGACAATACAATCAGTAAATAAGAGAGCCTAAATTTGAATGTGGTTAGGGCTGAATAGTAATTTAGGTTAAGGACTCACACTTATTTTTCAGTAGATTTTGAATCCTTTCAGATAATTTCTTTAAGATAGGATTTATGTTGTGTTGATTTCTGTGTTTCTATGTCTGGATGCATTTTAGAATTTTAAAAGGTAAATATTTAGGAAATCAATGAATTTGATGATGGCTTGTATCTTGGAAAATGTATTACTATATAATATATATCATGAAGAAACGTGGCAAAAATAAAATTTATCGTGGTAGTGGTTGGTGATAGTATTGGAGTATATGTATATGTCTATTTGGGGGCTGAGAGATAGAGAGTTTTGTTGCTGAAGACCACACAAGGTAGGTCTAGGCTCCTGAGTTATGCAGGATAAGGATTTGCAAAATAACCTACACCATAACTAATTTTACTTAAAATTGTCCCTTAGATATGATCTAAGCTGTCTTTTTCACTCAAACATATGGTGACACTTTTGCATATCTCATATTTCCTGAAGGTAACTTGCTTTCCGTTTCATCACTGGTCAGATGGGGGCAGGAAGGATCAGGGAATAGAACGGCTTTTTGCTGGGGGAAAAAGGACTGTCTCTAAGATCAGAGATATTCTTCAAACTGATGTGAGGAAATGCTAATAATCATTCCCCTAGGAAAGAGGATATTTGTTTTTACATATGAGCCAAGTAAGCATTATGGCAGTTCATCTGAAGGAAAGAGAGAAGGTCTGATAGCTACAGAGATTGATGCTCAGCTGAACAAGTCATTAGGTGGCTGGGTCATGTTTTGAAAAATAGATTTTGCACCACCCCTTATTTTAATGCATATATCAAGGTAGAAATTTTTATTCTTAAGTCATTCTAAAAGACAGTGTTCACATAAATAAAGTTTTTATTGAGAGCAAAGACATTTGTGCAACCATATAATTATATCCTTTTTATTGGACTATTGTTAAAGAATTATATCTTATACAGTATTGCAAATCATTCCCAAAAACATTGTGATGAAAGTGAAACGTTGTTTGGCCATAGAGGAGCTCTCCAGCAGTATTAATATTAAATTTATTTAATGTTTTGTGTCCCATCCTCTGTGGATTGCACAAAGATCTTTTGCTAAGTTAAAAGCATTGTTAAAAGAGTACAAACCTAATAATGAAGCAGAATTACAGTATAATACTAATAAAGGCCATGGAGAACTACATTTTAAAAGTAAATTAAATTGGGCTTAGACAAATCATGAACATTTTTGGACAAGAAGCATTCTTTTCCTATGAGGGCCAAGATAAAAGACTTGTCATTTAAGAGACATGATTTGAGGGAAAAAGACAGAGATAGCAGTTAAGAAAAAATATTAATCTAGCTAATGGCTCTCTTGAAAAGTTAGAAATAGAAAGAAGAACCTTTAATTTGATATTGTCCTTAATTCATAGTCACTGGAGCACAGGAATCACAGAACTAATGTAGCCTCACAGATACTTAGGATTCTGCCAGGCAGTGTTCAATACTAATTAAAGTTCTTACAATGACAGGGTCACAGTGTTTAAAACAGATCTTGGTTTTCAAAGAAGACAAGAAGTTGGCATTTCCAGCTGAGCATTCAGCCACTGGGCCTCTGAAAATCTGCAGGAATCACCTTTGTTTGGTGTTTTCTATCCAAGGAAAGAGAGATAAATGTCTCCTCTCTCAGTTCATTTCTGCTCCCAATGGTTCCCCGTTGTTAACTCTGTCTAAGTTGGGGCCAGAAGGTTGGGAGGGTTACAGACTGTGAATCAAAAAAGTCCCGATTCCAAAAATCAAATTATAATTGTAAATATCATTTCTTGGTATTAAATAGACTAGAGACAAATCCTGAAGTGCTGACTTAGGACCAGTTTTTCAGCTCCGCACTGTTGACCTTGATAAAGATTCTGGTCTCTGGTTCCTACTCAGCGCTTAAGATTGCTTAGATGATGCTAAATATTATGGGGAAAGAGGGATTAAGTACCAAAGCAAAGAATATTTTTTTCTTTTCTGTGCTCAGTATCAACTGGTAGTAGTCATTTGAATCATACTTGTCACAAGGCTAGAATAGATAATTTCAAGATTAGGAATACAATACAAAAGATTTTAGGAATCTTTTGGATTCTTTTAGGAATACAAAAAATTTTATCTAATGATTAACCAAGATCTGCCATTGTGTCTAATTTTTCATTGTAATTATTCTTCTTGCATAAAAATCAGATGATTAAAAGTTGCTTTTAAAGATACACATGAGTATTAATACATAGAAGTGATAATACATTAATCAATTATGATGTAATAACATGCTGGTATTCTTGAGTTAATCAGTTTTATTAACAAATTATTTAGATTCTAGAAGATATAGAGGGAAGCTAAGGAGAATAGGCGGAAGGTAGCTAAGATCTGATTTCAGTAATTGGTAAGATTGATCAGAAAATGTCCAGGATGTCTGAGGATAAAGAACACACCAAAATAAGAAGAAAGCATTGGATAAAATTCTAATGCAGCACAGAATAATCTTGATGAATCCAACAATTTCCCCAATATTCCAGTCATTTTTATCTGTGTTAGATAATCAAAATTTGAACTCCTCTAGAATATCAAGCAAAAACTAAAACCTCAATTACATGCCTTAGATTTCCCAGCTTCAAAAAAAAAAAAAAGAAAAGAAAAGAAAACATGGTGGAGGAGTGAAAGATTTGTTTCTCCATTTCTAGAGGGTTCTGTATCATATTATTGTGATTCATCAGTAAATCCTGAAAACATAGTTTGCAGAAAAATTTTCAGGTAAATCCTGAAAAACAGAGTTGGCAGACTCCCCAGTGTTCACATCCCTATACAAACTTATCTAAAATAGAATATTTTTTCTCTGACTAAAATCTCAAGGAAAGAAATATTCTGATATCCAAAGGTGTTCCAGTTTGTATTTGGAAAATTTGATTATTAGAAATGTCTTTGGTATAGTAAATTGACATCTCCTTCCCTTTATCTTTAAACTATCAGTTCAAAAAGCCTAAGACCATATAGATGAAGTGTAATCTTTCTTCTAAATAACAGACCTTAGATGATATAAAAATAAATTTCCCCATGAATCTTCTTCAATTAATTAAAACTTGTCTCATATGTCTGGTATCGATTTCTTATATATGCTGATTACTCTACCTGGACACATTCCATTCTGTCAGTGTCATATTTAAAATATGAAGTCCAGAACCAAATTCAATAATAAAGATATAAAATCATAGAAACATACAGTTTTGTATTTTTGTCCTACTTAGTTGAGATACACTATTTTCCTTCAGGCAGTCTAGGATTGTATCAGACTCTGGAATTGTCATATGATATTATTTACTCAAATTGTATTTCCAGACATTTAAAACTTGATATATTTTTGACATAGGATGGCATCAAGTAAAGTAATATCATACAATTATCTTAGTTAATAAATAAAGGGCTCACTACTTTTTCCCATTAAATTTATACCTAGTTGATTCAGCCCATTATTCCAATCTACTCAGCTCCTGGATTTTACTTACTCTCCAGGTTACTAACAACCTCTCTCACCTTTCTCATATCCACAGGCTTGAGAAACTGATGGAGCAGATTGAGACTTTGGACTCAGATGGGACAGAAATTGAATTTCCTCTGTATATTTTACTAATTACATGACCTGAGACTTTGAGATTCTACTTCTTTATCTATAACATGGGCAAAGAGTCACTTGACTTATAAAATCCTTGTGAAAATTAAAATTAATTATATAAAGTGTTTAGCACAACTTCTTACCTAATGACAAGTGTTTAAATAGCCATCGTTATCATCACTATTATTCTTGTTTTCATCCCAATCAGTGATAACAACAAACAGAAATCTGCAGCATACCATTTGAGTCCATCAACTTATTTATACAAGGACCAAGCAGTTTCACCTGAATTCACCTTCTTAATTACTCCTAAATACCTGTGCTACCCAGTTACTCTAAATTTAATGCCATTTCATATAAAATTGTGCCACAGAAAGTCAAATTGCTTAGCAATTAACATAACCATAAGCATTTTATCAAAATTCAAACAACTTTTTAAATAATTCAAATTTTGTCCAGGGAGCACATTTTTACCCTACTCCTTTTTGAAATATTTTAATAGCTTTTTGGAATGTTTAATATTGGATAGCCATCCCCTTCAAAAGCCAGCAATTCTATTTCTCTGAAGAATAGATATAAATTAAAATTTAATACAGTTAAAATTTTCACAAATTTTGTGCAATGGCCTACTTAGAGAAACTGGTTTGATGACTCCTTGTTTTTCTGGTCATAAAGTTATTTTCTTTCTTTCTAGACTAGCAAGGAGTTAGATAAAACAGTCAATCATCAGATACAAGATCCCAACATACATCCGACTTATGATAGGCACTGGGAGATAAAACTCAGCTTTCTATGGTGTGGACATCCGTAGGTAATCTATTCTCCCATCTTTTAGTAACAGGACACTGCATTTTTTGTAGGAATCACTCCTGCTATATTCCAAAGGTGTAGAAGGATCAGAAAACTACTCCTGGGTCAAGAGATGGACACAGGTGAGCTAGGCCTGGGCAATTAGAGTGCTGGTGCTTAGGGCTCAGAAAAAGGTAAGGTGCACCCACAGTAAAATAAAAGGAGGCATCCCCTCTGCAGGGCTGACCCTGCATTTGCATGACTCTGAGTGAGTGAGTATCCCTTTAAATTCTGTGCCTTAGGACTCTCGCTTGCTTCAGTCTAGTCCAGATCCTAATTTGCTCTAATTGCAAAATGAACCAATTTAGATAGATGAAAATCAGGTGTAAAACTTTTTCTTGAACAGTTGAGGAAGAAACTCCGGCTTTCTGATGCACTGTCTAAATAAATAGGGACATAAGCCTAGGGATAATGACCCTGTCTCTGCCAAAACAGAGTCTGCTTGAGAATGAAGCCAGCACAGTGGAAACAGAGCATGAAGAAGAATGAAGCTCTAGGAATATTATTTTAGGTCCCTCGATCCAGGTGTGTAAAATGTGAGTTCAATGATTTATTTATTTAATTTTCAAGATAACGTTGGCCAATAAATTCTGTCTATAGTAGTAGACCTTTTGAGTTGTTAAGTCTCCTCCACTGGATACAAAATACTCCTTTGTGTCTTTTGTGATTCATTCTATCCACTGAACTATCCAAAAATATCGTCTTCTATCTCTTTCACAGAACACAGCTTTCTCTTTATACATATTATTTGCTTATTTAAGAGACATATTATAAATTCAGAATATATACCTATATTTTTGCACAGTTTAAAAATAATAAACATGTGGTCAGATGGAAACCACATGAAGGTTAAAAATTAGAACCTCACCAGTTTCTTTTCAGACACCTTTGTAAGTACATCCACCTCATTAATTTTATTAAATAAACATTCTTTACATTTAACAATGTGTTTTTCCCTAAGCAACATAAAATTTACTTTTATGGTTTAAAGATTTTTAAAATTACATAATTTGCACATAAAATTTCTAGGGTTTTCTTTTTTCTTTTTTTTTTTTGAGGTAAAATTCACCCTTCTTAGAGTACAGTTCTATGAGTTTAGTGAAGAAATCGAATTTTGTAACAACTACCACAATCAAAATTTAGAAAAATTCTACTACCCCCCAAATATTCCCTCATGCTGCTCTAGAGTAAACTCTTCTCCACTGCCCTAGCCCATGACAAACTCAGAATGTTCACTATCACCATGCTCTAGCCTTTTACAGAATGCCACGTAAATGGAATCATACAGTGTTAAGCTTTGAACTGGTTTCTTTCACATAGCATAAAGCAGATGAGATCCATTTGCATTGATTACTATAGTTTTATAATGAGTCTGAAATCAGGTAGTGTGACCTCTCAGACTTTATTCTTTTTTGCCAAAATATTTTGCCTTTGTAGTTCCTCAATAATTCCAGATATATTTTAGAAACAGGATGTCTATTTTTATTAAACATTCCTTCTGGATTTTATTTGGGATTGCTTTGAATCAATAGATCCATTTAGGAGGTTTGTCATCTTAATAATGTTAAATTACCTAATTCATTAACCTGGTTTCCCTCTACATTTATGTGTCTTTGTTTTTGTTCATCAGTGCTTCGCAGTTTTTACAATAATGGTCTTGCACTTATTTTGCCAGAATTATACCTAAGTATAAAGGTTTTTAGTGGTAATGATGATAGCACTATCAATCTGATTTCATTTTCTGATTACATATTGAAAATATACAAAAATGCAATTAGATCTTGTGTATTGACTTTGTGCTCTACAATTGGGCCATACTCACTTGAATATTTTTGGTAGGTATTTTCAGAAGTTCCTATGTAGAAAATCATGCCATCTGCAAATAGAGACACTTGTATTTTTTCTTTTCCAATCCATATCTTTTAATTTCATTTTCTTACCTTACTTCTCTGTGTAGGACTTCTAGTATGATGTTGAATATGTGTGCCATAGAAGATATATTTGCCTACTTACCTATACCAGGTGCTATCATACAGCCTTTACCAGTACATAAAATGTGGGGTTGTTTTATTATTTTTGTTTGTTCGTAGATTTTTTTTTTCCGTAGATTGAGGCTGTTACCTGATATTCCTAGTTTTCTGTGAAGCTTTTTGTTTTTTGTTTTATTACCATGTATGAATGTTAAATTTTATCAAATGCTTATTTGCAACTGTTAAATAATATAGTTTGGGATATTTTTTCAAGCTATTGGTATAGCAAATTACATTAATTGATTTCCAAATGTTAAACCTATTTTACATTCCTGAAATAAACTGTACTTGAACATGATGTATTATTCTTTTTTAGATATTGCTGAATTGTATGCACTAACAGTTTGTCAAGGATTTTGCATCTGTGTTCAAGGACATTGGGTTATAATTTTCTTGTAATATTCATTTCTGAGTTTGGTATCAAAATAAATCTGGCTTCATAAAAATGTATTAATTAATGTTGTTACCTTTTTTGTTATCTGGAGGAATTTGTATAGAACTGATATTATTTCTAGCGTAAACTTTTGGTAGAAAGGACTAGTAAAGGCATCTGAGTCTGGAGAGGTTTTTATTGTTTTAATGTTTTGAATTACAAATTTACTTTCAATAGTAGATATATTACTATTCATGTTACTCATTTCTTCTTGAGTGAATTTTAGAAATTTGTATCTTTCTAGGATAATATTTGTTCAGTTTATCTAATTTGTTTAATTTATGGCAATAAAACTATTCAATATATCCCTGTTTTCTTTAAATATTTTAAAGGTCTATAGAGATGACTCTTTCCTTATGTATATATTTAATTTGTTTCTTCGTTTTTTTCTCTATTCATTAGTCTGGCCATTGTTTGTCAATTTTATGCATAATTTTAAAAAGCTTTGGAGTTAATCAATTTTTCTGTATTGTTTCTGCTTTGAATTTCATTGATTTCTGTACTTATTTCCTTTCTTCTGCTTTGGGCAAAATTTGCTATTTTCTTTTTAGTTTTTAATATGGAAGTTTAGATCATTAATTTGAGATTTTTTTACTTTTGTAACATAAGCATTTGGTGATACAAAGTTTCCTAAAAGCACTCTCATAGCTAATTTTGACATATTTTAATATGCTATGTTTTGATTTTCATTCAATTCAAAATATTGTCCAATTTTTCTTCTTACTTGCTCTTTAATCTATGGACATTTTAAAAGTATTGCTAATTTCCAACTATATGGAGTTATTCACATATCATTTGGTACTGATTTCAATTTTATTCAGTTTTGCAAGATAACGCATTTTATAGTCTTTCAAATCTTAACGTTTTTTAATATTTGATTATGGTATGTAATATGGTCTATTTTGTTAAGTGTTCCCCATGCCCTTGAAAAGAATATGTATTCAGACACTTCTTGGGTACTGTTCTAAAATGTCAATTTAATTGATACACTTGCTCAGATCTTATATATACCTGGAAATTTTCCGTTGATTTTTTTTCTATTATTCACTGAAACTTGAGAGGTTAAGATTTAATATAACATCAAATTTATGTACTTCTCGTTTTAATTTTTAAATTTTTTTGCTTCATGCATTGTGAAACTGTTTTTAGATCCATACATATATATATTTTTTTATGTTTTCTTGGTGAATTGATTCCCTTATTATTATTAGTTTTTCTCTTTATTCCTGTCGATATACCGTGTGAATTTTTATTTGCCTAATATATATTTTTTAATTTTAATAAGTCCCCTTTAAAGCATGAACACCTGATATTAATATAGTCATTCCAACTTCCTTTCTAATTGTATTTGGAAAGGGCTTTTTGGTTGGACATATTATCCTTGGTTAGCACTTTCTTTAGAGTTTTTGAAAATGTTATTTCCCTTGTCCTAATTTACATGTTGTTTTCGATAAGTCTAATAACAATCTCGCTGTGTTGTCTTTGTAAGTTATTTAATCTTCTTGCTTGAAAGCACTGATGAGTTATTTAATATTTACATTACAATAAATTTATCTCAATAAGTCTGTGAGTTTACCATAGAAGTGGATTTTTCCTAATACCTGGAATGTCCTCACAATGAAATGATTCAGGTTTTTTGTTAGTTATGGAGAGGTTACTAGTTTGTAGTTTTAAATTTTAGTTTTCTTCCACATATTTTTAATGTTTTTTTTTCTTAAAGGTCTTACATTTCAACAACTTTCTCCCTCTTTATTATGAGCACTTTTTCATTTCCTTGGTTCTGTAAATTTCATTAGAAATATATTACGTGCTCTACCAATCCACTTCACTTCTGTTGGTATGTAACAAATAGAAGTGCATACAAGATTGTTTTATACAAGCAATATTCTTACTAGCAAAAAACAACTCATCTATGGTAGAATGGGCAAATACATTGTGTATAGCCACACAAAGGAATACTATACAGAACTGAGAATTATTTGACTAAATCTGCATGCAACCACATGGGTGAATCTCAAATACAATATTGCGCAAAATAAACCAAAAACAATCAAGCACATAAACTTTGATCTCATCTATACAATGTTTGCAGGCAGGCAGACTTAATCTATGATGTTACAAGTCACAGTAATGATTACTCTTGCAGAAGCAATGGTTATTAGGAGAGGGAATAAGGGGGCATCTGTTGTGCTTGTAACAGAGTTCATTAAATGGGTATATTCATTTTGTGAAAGGATTTTTAAGTGGTATACTTATAATTTTATTTTCTGTATTATTTTATTCTTCATCAAAATATTTAAATAATATTCATCCTTATAATTCAAGTAATTTGCAATATGATACATTATTCCTTTCATACACTTAAAGTATTTATACTAATAAGTGTTTGGACTTCACATTTTTATTTGACCTATACTGAAATATAATTATTCTTTTTGGCTTCTTCTGTTCCAATTTAATATTAAAGCTATGCTATCTTCTTTAAGTAGGCCAATGAGTTTTCCTCATACTCTATGCTTTGAAATAAAATATGTAAGTCTGGAGTTTTTGTTTCTTGAAAATGTATCAGCACTTGCTAAATGAAGCAATCTAGGTTTGAAATTTTCTTAGAAGATTTTGACTATTCAGTCTTTATTATTGATAATTATAAAGCAATTCATATTTTTATTTTTTTTCTTGAATTGGTTTTCAAAGTTTGATTTTAGACCTGAGTTGTTAAAGGTATTTAGAGTTTGGATAACTCTAAAATTTTCTATTTATTAATGTCTCTAGTTTGTGTAATCAGAGACTGTTTCTCACTTCTGGTGTGTGTATGTGTGTGAGTACGCACCTTTTCTCCATACCCTTCATCTGCCTTCAGTCTTGCCAGAGACTTTTTTATTGTTTTAGTCATTCAAAATATCAATTTTAATTGTATTGATTTTATTGATCCTCTCTTCCCTATTTTATATTGATTTACTATTTAGTTAATATTGAATTCTTCTACTCTATATTATGAGCCCTAGCCATCACGAAATATACACTTGATTTATCAATATCTAAACTTAATATATTTTACCTTGTCTCCCAAAATACAAAGATCTAGGATATTTTAACTTCATTCTTCCATATCAAAAATTAAATACTAATTTGTTTATATTATACTTTTTTCTATTTTTAATTTAAACTCTGCAACTCATTGTTTATGCAAGTAACATATTTTGTTACCTATATATTTAACAACATGTGTGATTTTCCTTCTTTCTTGATACTCAAATCTTCCTTTAATACAAAATTTAGAATTTTCTCTGGAAAGTATCTGCAGGTGGCATGGCATATCAATTTTTGTCAGAAAATGTCTTTATATTACTTTCATTTTGAAAGATGCCCTCACTAGTTATAATGATAGGGGTTGACAGTTATTGCTCTCATAGCATATTGATATTGTTCATATTTCTGTCTCCTGACATCCATTGTGATAGAAGAGAAGTCATCTGTCAATTTTTATCCCTTTGAAGATAAACTTTTATTTCTGGCAGCTTATAAAAGCTGTGCCTTATCTTTGGTGTTCTTCATTATCATCATGATGCAGATTTCATTTCATTTATCCTTCTCGTAATTCTTGTGCATCTTTGGGTTTCTTGAATCTCTTTCATCAGTTCTTTCATTAGTATCTATCTCATCAATTCTACATTGTCACAGAATTCTACCTTCAAATGTTTTCGTTGGTACACTTTCCCATTCCTTCTGGAACTCCAATCAGTAAAAAGAATTGATCTAAGTCAAGGATATTAATGGAAAAGCAAGCCTTCTCTATCACTTTCATTGGGACACTATTGTTACTTGATTGGATGTTTGCAAAAACCTATTAAAATCTAAGTGGCTTGAGAAGTGAAACCGCTTATTATTTACCTTTGTGTTCCCTATAGTACCTATCAAAATACAAAGATAGTATTGGGTATTTATTTTTAACAACTTATAAATAAATCTTAGAAATGATTCATTAAAAATTGTACTTTTTTTCAGATATTGCATCCTTTATACTAACAGATCAATCTGATAAATTTAATATATCTTCAAAAGATCAAAATGATTTTAGTTTAATAGCATATAGTCAGGATTATCTAATTCACTGCATTATTTAGAAAATGGAGATTTGATAAAAAAAAAGTTAATATGATTTTTCCTAAATAGAAATGGCAATGGGAACCAGTATCATAACAGACCAATAGCTATGTCAGTGATTTACATAATGCTGAAACAGGGCTCTGAAGTATGGTGATTTTTTTTCTGGTTCATTAAGACATTTTATAGCATTGATAATTATTGAAACATATTATTATCTAGAGGCATTATAATATAAGAACTGTAAAATACTTGAAGGTGATGCTCTGTTTGTGGACAAAGTAAGATTTAAGACAGGTGCCTGAGGTAAATATCTCTCTTTTAATGAAAAGTGTATCTTAACTATTATGAATATTTCAAATAAATGAAATTGTGAAACCAAGAAAAGGTGAAAAAATCCTTTAAAGTGGAAAAAAAAAAACGGGTGTAAAACTGATGTGAATTTAGAGAGACTAAGAACATTTTTTTCCTTGGTATATCACCTGAAGCCCTACCTGTTCTTTGTTTGAAAAAAAAAAAAAATTAAGGCAATCAAGAAAATTTTATTCTAATCTTGATTCTTTATCTGTTTATTTGACATTGAAGAAGCCAGTTTAAATATTCCAATCTACATTTGCTCATCTCATAATACGAGTGGAATTACCTTTATAGCAGAACCCATAGGGGAATAGATTCTGTACCTTAACAAAGGCAGTGACTGATATATATTGAAATATTTACTACCTTGATAAAGAATGCCCTTGTAAAAATTTGCATAGTTAGGTGACCAGGGAGTATGTCTGCTTTGCACTCAACTTTCACGAAAACTCACATAGCCAAGTACCTGGTGACAGCAGTTCATATCTCGTGAAATTATCCAAGCTGAATTAGTCAACACAGACACATAATTTACTGATCTCTCTAGAATTGTGATCTCTCTAGACTTATCTCTCTAGAATTGTGTGACATATAAACAGCCAGGATGATTATTTAAACTGGGTACAACTTGCAAAAGTGGATTCTCACATACCAAACACCATATTTCTCTTTCTTCAACAGTTTTAAAATAATTAATTGGTAGGCCATTAGGCTGAAATTACCATTTGATAAAAATTAAAGCCAAACCTAAGTGAAGCAGAATCTCTCAGTGAAGAAAATTCTGGTTCATTAGTCAATGGTATATGAACTTGTTTGAAAAATATGTAAGAAATACATTGTATGTTGTGCATTACAATTAGAATGCACATATAAAATCAAAAAACATTTCACAAAATTCATTATCCATGTTATATATTCCTGTGCACATATATTCTGCTTTATTTTAATCTATTTCTCTTCTTTCTTTCTGTTTTCAATGCTGGTGTTTACAAAGCAATTTTGTTTATTAAACAATTACTTAGGGTTATTCATTGTCATAAGAATTTAATAATTACATTTGATCTCATCTAATCAAATTCACTTTTTTTCTTTCTTTCTTTTTTTTTTTTTTTAAACATTAAAGGGACATGTATTTAGTGGCCAGTTCTCTAACCTAGAGTTAGGGAATATGGCATAGGCTAAATATGTAGTAAATCTTGCACTATATCTTAAAAATAATAAGTATTAAAGCTTTTTTTTTCTCATTTACCTTTTGTTTCATAAAGATCAATCAGAGCTAAAAATAATCACAATTGAAGATTTGGGTTAATTAGGTTCTAGCAAAATATATTGTAACATTTTAAGCTATAAGGATTTTTTATAAAATTAGGAACTAAAGTGAAAAATTACATATAAAAATACCGAATAACATATATTTATTCATTTTAATTTTCATCTGTACCTTACACTTTGAAAGGATTTTTAAAGGCTGTTTGAAACACTACTGTTTTCTGAGGAATAGGTCTTTAGATAATATTGAAGAAAAAAAGACTTAAAATTTGGACAAAGGCTGAGTTCCTTTAGTTAAGTTCTGTTAGGAATGCCAAGCTAAGTTAAAAATGTCAAGTTAAAAACTGTTTTTTTTTTTTTAAATAGATAAATTTTCTGAGGCTTAGTTTACTCTTAATGTTCATCATGATTTTTTCCTGATTTTTTTATGTTCATAGAGTGAATTTTCACATTTTACATAACAACAGGCAGCTTTTACATTTTATTCATAATAACTATTTTTATTATAGAAATGATACCTCCTTATTGGTTAAAAAATTGGAAAGTATGGGAAGTTTTTGTAAAAAAATCTTTTCCAAAGTTATTAAAAATACTATAGTCAAAGGCAAATATTTTTAATATAACATACACTTTTCATGTATTATACTTGCAATTATACTTTTGCAATTGCAATTTCTGTATAATAATCATTTGTATAAATGGGTAATATGCCTTATTTGACATTATTTCATATCAGAGTATTTATAAATATATTACAATAAAAATTTTGTTCAACAAGTATGGTATTTTCACAGGTATATTGAATTAATATTTCAATTTTCTCAACCTTTCTGTATATATCAGTTAAAACAGATGTTTTAACATCTATGGCTCTCAACCTCGGCTCCCTGTTAGAATCACTAGGAAAGTTTTTAAAAATTTCAACCCTATGTCATTTAGTAGAATAATTAATCAGAATCCTCTGGGGTGGGACACAGATCACAGTGTTTTTAAAGTGTTTCTAAGCTGGTTTTAAGGTACACAAGCACTGCAAATTAACATAGTAATAGTTGAAAAACAGACTTTCCTTGATAAACCTTAGTGAAGCATTGCTATTGCTTTTCCCAAAAATTAAGAATGTGAATTTCTTAGAACTGACAGACAAATCATTTTGCATGTGTGGTATTTTTCTTTCACTAAAACTCAGCCTCAAATTCAAGTTTTCAGCTAATAATTCATCAGCCAAAAGTATGTTTAATTCCTTGTGTGATACTTGTCGCATGTCTTGGAAGAAGTTAAAATATTGAGTACTTCACTATTATAAAATTTCTTCTATTATCCTCTACTTATTTATGTAAGCAAGGTTTTTCTCTAGAAAATCAAATTGATCAAAAAAATCATATTGATATTGAAACTTGTCTCATTCTAGCATGACAAGAATATTCATCTAAGAATACATTATTAAAACAGACATTTAAATATCTAATATTTTACTTTTGTTCCCACTTTTTCTCAACCTGTTGGTGTTTTAAGTTATGAAATTATATTTTCTAAGTCAACCAGATCTTAATTTTTAATATTCTTCTTGGTCTGAATGAATGGTTACCCTGTCACATTGTTTTACTATTACTCTGTTTAAAATTGTGGAATGTAAATTGAAAGTGAAGTTGTTCTAAATATATTTTAGTTTCAGCTAATAAAATGAGGTGGCAAATTAATCTTTTTCTCCCTAAATTCATAAAAAGTTTAAATGCTTAGGACTTATAATTTTCCTCCTGGTTTGAAAGAATTTAGATATGAAAATAGCTATCTCTAGATTCTCTTTAGGGAGGCAAATAGTTTAATAGCTTTTCCAATTCTCTATCATTTAGACATTTTATTATCGGTAATATTTTCAAAACAGTGTTTTTGGAGGTATTTTAAATTCTTATTTTTTCCAACTCACCTAGTTAATTACATCTTTGCTATAAATTTAATAATTCTTATATCTAGACTTACTTTTAGATTTTTTAGTACAGAATTTTAATATAGTTTTATATTTGTTTCATACGTTTTTGTTAATTAGTAAAAGCATCCTGTGAATTTCCCTATGACACAAGATTTGGCTGCATTCCATCATTTTTTGAATTTTTATTTTAATTTTTAAATTAATACAAAGGGGGAATAATAATGGGATGCATTTTGTAATGAAATGAGAAGCAGTTTTGGGATATTGAGGATTCCTGCTGGCAATAAAAGATGTGGCGCTTATGTGATAGGAACAGTCACACATTTGGGTGAACAATTAAAATTATTGATGACCTTTTTTCCCCCTGTACTTCTGTAATTATAACTTGATAGTTCTTATTAGCCCTTCAGAATCTTCATTTGCACTTCTTCTCTTTCATTTCAAGTCATTTTTCTATTCAATTTATTTTAACTTTGCTGGAATAGCTTAGGATAACTAGTATTATCTGCTATTTCATTTACAATTCATACCAATTCTGCTGAGTTTTATATGAGTTCATTCAGTTCTCAGAATATTACTGAAGGATAGCTATCTGTATCTCCATTTTACAAATGAGAAACTAGGTATTTGAGAGACAAGAAAAAAGCAGAGTTTAAATCCACAAGTGTTTAACAAAACTCCTGGTCATTTATGGTGTAGTATTATGCAAGCAAGTTAAACATTTAAATTGAAGCAAACTCAGCAAAATGAACAACTTCTAAATAATACGTAGAATATCAGGCTTTAGCTAAGGATTAGAAGTAAATTAGGGGAAGATGAAAGAGCATAATCAACAAATAAATAATGTAGTCAGAGTCACACATACTTCAATCATAAGTGTGACCAGTTATGATTATGACTGAAAATTAGGTAAGATATTATATCAATGACTCATAATAGTTCAATTTAATGTTTTAGAACAACAGTCTCAAACCTTTTTGGCACCAGGGACCGATTCCATGAAAGATGATTTTTCCACGGACTGGGACGGGGAGGAATGACAAGAGATGGGGATTGGCAGTAAATACAGAAGAAGCTTCTCTTGCTTATCCGCCACTCACCTCCTGCTGTGCAGCCCCGTTCTTAACAGGTCGTGGACCCGTACCAATGCACAGCCCGGGGGTTGGGGACCGCAGTTACAGAAGATAGGCTTCCAGAAAGGATCTGTTTTCTCTATGGAAATTTTGATTCCAAAAAAAAAAAAAAAAAAACTGTTAACAGAGAAGAGCTGCTGCCGCATGATATAGCTGGGAGACTGACTTGGTTTGGTGCCCAGGCAAAGTTGCCAGAATTTAGCAAGTAGAAGCACATATTCTAGAATATATGAAAATCCTGGCTATGATGCCTGAATCCTCTGGCTTTAGATTGTTTACTTCTGAGCCATTTTGTTATATGGAAGAGAGAAAAACAAGCCATAAACCCATTCAACAAAATTTATTGACAGCAAAGCCTATTTATACTTCTATTTTGGTAAACAGATGAAATGGCAACTTTTGAAAGTCTCTCCATGCTTTAAAAAGAAGGGAAAATGTATGCGGCAAAACACATTTGGAAATTTAGCAAACCTCAGATGTTTATTGTGAGCTGTTTGATGAACCTAAACACAGCTGTGTACATTTCTACCAATCGAATGTGGCATTTTCCCTCAAAAACGGCAAACACCTCTTCATGCCAGCAACCCACTAATGGTGGCACCATCCCATTAAAAAATAACTTTGTTCCTATATAGCATATTTTTAAACGAGAAAAGCTTACTCTCAGTCCATGCACAAGCTAATATGCAGTGATAAAAACACTGTTTCCAGAATAATTTGTTATCTTGAAAATGTCCTAAGATTTGATATAAAAGAACCCATTTTGATTTCAATGATATATGAATTATATTAGTTGGTGAGTATTAGATGGAAAATTGATTGGCATGATTTGTCTGGCAAGTTAAGCTCAAAAAAACAACAGATTATTTAAAAGAATTCTACCTCTTCAGTTTTTCACTGGACAAAATTAGTCGAAATGTTTTAAAGATTGTGTGCATAATGGGTAAAAACCACCCGCAATGAAGAAAAATTAAGATATTGTGCTTGAAATAATCCCTGCCCCAAAATAAGACATTGCTTATATCTGTTCTCTTCAAAATGTATCAAAAATGTCAGCATTTCACACAAAAACCCAACAAACTAAAAATAAAACAAATAAGACAGGAGACAACATTGTTAATAATATATACACATTCCATTATATTCATATATTTTAATTTTTGTACAGCAGTTGTATTTATTTTTAGCTTCATGCATTTTAGTATTTTTTTTTTTTTGGCAAATCACAGTGTCCATGAAGTTGGGAAAATTATTGGAAAAAAATGAGACTCTTAGTACTTATACAATAATATTAAAAAGTATGACTAGCACAAGTTTAATTGCAGGGAGTCTCAACAGGAAAGGAGGATGAGCATAGGGCAAAACAAAATATTTGAAAAAATAATGAGTGAAATTTTCCAAATTTGGTGAAATACAAAAGTATATAAATTTAGGCAGCTCAGCAAATCAAAGCAGAATAAATAAAAGAACATCGCATCTATACACATCGTATTAAAACTGCCAAAAACCAAAAATGAGAAAATCTTGAAAGTAACAAATATAAAACAATAAAGTTCATGTGAGGAAACAATGATTCAGATGATCACTGACTTTTTTTTTTTTTTGAGACAGAGTCTTGCTCTGTTCCCCGGGCTAGAGTGCCGTGGCGTCAGCCTAGCTCACAGCAACCTCAAACTCCTGGGCTCAAGCAATCCTTCTGCCTCAGCCTCCCAAGTAGCTGGGACTACAGGTATGTGCCACCATACCTGGCTAATTTATATATATATGTATGT